>CAJQZM010038939.1:17805-40162 GCA_907164665.1 Colias nastes
TTTTTTTTTTTTTTTTTTTTTTTTTTTTTTTTTTTTTTTTTTACGTTGGGAAATGCCTTTACGCATCCCCCTCGGCAGTTTTACTGTCCAAGGGGGTATGTGGGACTCGCTGCGAAGGCATACCCACTAAAACCCAACGGTGGCCGTCTATCACCCTGAGCGACGGGGGTTAACAGCCAGGCCTTATACCCCCGCCGTCTGTGTGGCGACTGCCGCGTCATGGCGACCCTCCGAGGCCCGGGAGCGTGTAATGGGCGCCGATATTAAACAATATCGCCGTTCCATTCCGGGCCTATTCACCTTACGTCGCGGGGGATCCGGTTTCCTTGCCGCGAGCATAGCTACAGTATGCGCGTATCTACGGAAACCTCCCGCGCGTTTTTTCTCTAGGTTGTTTTATGGCTGGCGCTGGTCATATAGACGCCTGCGCCTGCCGGGTCTGCGTCGACGCAGAGGATCCGCCCCTGGGTCGTTTTCCCGGGCCCTCTCTGCGTCCTCCTTTCTCTTCATTACCGTCGCACAGAAAGTGGCGACGATCTTCCATGCGCGGTCATCGTCGGAGGAGACCATGGTCTCCACAAGAGTCTGCAGAGTCAGCTGGGTGTCTGCTCCCAGCAGGCTCCGGAGGGACTCACGTTCGTCTGTCCAAGCTGGACAGTCTGCAAGGGTGTGTGAAGCCGAATCTTGTAGGCTGCTGCAATGATGGCAGGCGGGAGCCGGCTCACGGCCTATCCTGTGCAGGTAGTTGCCGAAGCACCCGTGGCCAGACAACACCTGCACCAGTCGGTAGCTGAGCGGACCCCACCGCCTGTCCACCCATTCCCTGAGTACCGGGCTGACAGCGTTCAAAGTCCATGCCCCCACGCAAGACGAGTCCAGTTCCCGACGCCATCGGCGAAACACCGCGTCGCGAGCTTCTCGTTTCCATTCCAACAGCATTTCGGAGGTGAGGCCCTCGTCCTTCGCTCTTGCCTCTGCTCTTCGCCAGTAAACTTGTGAGAGGGCAGCGGCTTCAAGATGCCAAGGTGCAGTCCCGGCAATGACGCAAACCGCATCATAGGAGACGGTGCGATACGCCCTAGCCACTCTTATGGCCACCACTCGTTGTGACCGCCGCAGTACGACTGTATTGCGCGTCAGCAGCTTATCTGCCCATATTGGACACCCATACAGTGCTTGTGATCGCACAACTCCCGCGAAAAGTCGGCGACAGCCCCAGCTCGGCCCGCCAATGTTCGGCATAATGCGGCAGAGAGCCGCTGCCGTCGTGCTGAGCTTGGTGCTCAGTGCCGAAAAGTGACCCTGGAATGTCCACCGCGGATCGAGCACCAGACCGAGGTATTTCAGTCTGGGCCCAATTCGGATGGGCACCCCACTCACGACGATCTCTTCCCCCGGCGGTGGGGCCCTCCGGTGGCCGTGGAAGCATATAGCCTCAGATTTTTCGAGGGCTACTTTGAGCCCGAGGCTTTTGATTCGAGCGACCACCTGTGCCACCCCTGGTCAGTTCTATCATCCCTCAAACAAATGTAACCGGGAATACGAAAATTTAAATATGATTTTAACCAGGTCTCGTTTAGTGAAATTACTAATGGATTATATTTATTAATGATATGAATTAATTCAGATTTTTTAGGAAGAATGCTCCTGCAATTCCAATGTACTATGTTCGAAGCCATTGTTTTTTATTGTGTTATTAATAATTTTATTAAGTAAAGCAACGTTGGACGGTCTTAATGTCTTACCTTGTTGTAATAAATTGATTAAAGCGAGTATAATTTCCATTATATTTTGAGTATCATTAGATGGAGATATCTTGTAGGCACACCCATTGTCAGGTGTAGGCATCTGACATTCTTTAATTAAAGCTTCATGAGCAGCTCTATCATAGCCTTGGCTACTTTTAGGTGGCGAACGTTGTTTTTTAAAAACAGTCTTTTTATGAGATGTATTTATATTAATTGTATTTTGTAAACTATGCTTTGGTGAGCCTTGTAATGTTGAAGTGTTAAGCACTTCGGCATAAGGTTTTTTTACTTGTGGGTGTAATTTAAGTGCCTCTCCATATGACAAGTTCTTCTGAGCCATAGTAAGTTTAATTAGTTTTTGGCGATTATATTCAGGACAGTTTTTATTATTTGCAAAATGTAAACCAGAACACATTATACATGATGCACCATCCTCTTCAACATTGCAAGTTTCACCACTATGATCTTGCCCGCATTTATAGCAACGGGGCTTGGATCTACAAATTGATTTTGTGTGACCATACCTTTTTTTTTTTTTTTTTTTTTTTGGTAACGGGGAGGAAATCTTCAAAAGATACTCCCTTTTGGGGGAAAAAGAGAGCATGTGGGATTCTTACCCACTAAAACCTCCTCGACGGCCAAACCCAAAGCATGGTAGCGGGGACTCCGGGATCTCTCGCAGAACGCACCAGAGCTCCCGCAGCTATCTATGCCAGACTACGTGGCTTCTCTGCCTCATTATCGACTACCCAGAGTGGGTAGGACAGTCACAGGACCGGGAAGATGTTATAGGCGGCTCAATACCCCCTTGAACCGCCCTCGGTCCTAAACTACCAGTGTAGTTAAGTGTATAGCGCAAAATCGGAGAAGGAAGACACCTTTTCCGGTTATTTCAATCCAAACTTATCAACGACAGTGGTCGTGATATATCACCTGGAACGTCGTCCAGCATTAGCTCGTTCTCTAGCTCTCTCCGCTGACTCTTTTTGAAGCATAATGCTTTCACAGAAATTTTGAACGCTTTGCCATGCAGATCTACTGCTTAGCTAGCATTAATTACTGCTGACAAAGATAAATCAGATCCAATTTCTTGGATTAGTACCATTCTTTGCATACCCCAAGCAGGACATACCTCGAGTGTGTGTTGAGCCGAGTCACAGATCGCATCGCAATGATGACAATTTTCCTGCGAAGACCGTCCAATTCTATGTAAATATTCACCAAAACATCGTGTGACCATACCTACAGCAATTATAACACTGAATGGTTGGAAATATATATAGCTCTACCGGTAAAGAATTATAACAAATAAATATTCTTGACGGGAGTGTTTGCCCATCAAAAGTTAATATTACAGATTGTGAAGGCTTCCATGTAACTGTACCATCAATAATAACTTTATAATTAATTCTGCGTACTTTTATTATAGAGCCACATCCATTAGGAACAACTATATTTTCTTTAATTTCTTCCGGAGACCATTCTGATGGAATGCCTCTTACTAAGCCTATCCGAGAAACATGGAAGGATGGTATTTTTGCTCTTAGATTGAATGTTTCTAAGGCTTTATTATTAATAAATGTGTTAGCATCATGAGCAGTTGAAAAAGCAACAACGCATCTATTCCTGCCTATTCTTTTGACACTACCTGCTACAATATTTTTAAAACTATTTTTTTTCAAAAAATTGCCAAATGTAATTGGATGCAAAGTAGAGCCATCACCGGGTGATGATTCACATCTTTGGACATGAACAACAAATGGATAAGAGTCATGTTCAGTATATATATTTCTGATTAAAGAATTAGACTGTAAATCAACTGAAATATTTTCCTTAGCTGATACAGAGTTGCTATTAGAGTTAACACTCTGGCGACCACTATCTAAATTTTCTAGGCTATTAATAGTATTCATATTTTTACCACGCTTCCTTTTCCTATTACCTTCTTGTTCCCAATCAAGTATATCTTTATCAAAATTATCATCATTGCTATATAGTGTTACATAGCTAGCGACGGAGGGACCAGGTCCCAGACCTGATCCCTCATTCAAAGGATCAGGAGGATCCTTCATAGATTTCTATGAAGGAGACTCAATTCAAATATACAATTTACATACCTATAAAAAATAATATTAACAATAAAACTTACCAATATAATATAAAACTATAACTATTTACACTAAATACTATAATATTTACAACAAATTACTCCTCTGATCATAAAATTAAGTTTAATTTAAAATTAAAATTTAAAACACGCTCCCGCCTCGTTCGAAGTTTCCCGCGCTTTTTTTTCAAAATCTTCTCTTTAACTTACTGGTCACAAAATTATAAAAAAAAACAAATACGTGATTTTGACTTCACAGATACAATAAAAAAGGGGCAAACCGGTAAAAAAGGCTAGTCTCTAACTGCCTAAAAACACACTATCTCATTATAGTAAACGTGTTGGGGCACGCGACTCATTTTGCCTTTTTTTGACAACTTTCGTGTTTTCAACGTTGCTTTATTATGTGTTAGATCAACCTATTTGCTATTTTTACTGCGTGTTTTATTTCCTTCGCTTAACTAAACAACTGACAGTTATTTGTCGAAACCAATTTTCTTAACAAACAATTTTGCCCTGGAAATGAACGTTATAATAGACTAACCAATTTTACTCATTCTTTAGTAACTATTAGTGTTTATTTTGCCCAGAATCTTGTTTTAAGTAATGTGGAAATGAAATAACAAACGAAATTTAAATTAAAATCTTGCAATTTTTATCAGTAGTTAGGTACTACAATTTCAAAATGTAAGTATCCTCTTGTCTTGGGTAGAAATTAAGATACCTAAATATCGATGCTTTTCAAGACATTCATTTTCATTTCGACTCAGGAAACCGTTAGGTATATATGATTTCCACTAAAGTAAATGGCATTACGACGAAATATTTTTATAAACAAATACGTCAGTATTAACGAGGATTTCATTAATAAGCGTGCTATTAAACTGAATCGAATTCTCTTCACAATACGTATTGCGTAAATCGATTGTTAATCACTCTGCTTTCGGCCATTTAATGATATCGATTGTACCATTATTGCTTACCGGCTCTTTATTTGGCCTAGAATGACAATGGCCTATGTGTTGGACGCTTATTAAGTGCCGTGGGTAAATATTATATGGGAATTTCTAGACAGGGCTGTTTGACTTTCTGTCTGTGTTTATTTTTAAATGCTTTTCTTAAATGAGTTTGCATCTTGCAGAATTAATAAGGTGATCTTTTTGCATTCTCTAGATGGGTCTGGTGTTATAGTGATATGTAGTACAGTCTAATAAAATGGATGGTTTAAATCAAATTAAGCATTTCCAATTTAGATTAATCATAAATGTGAAAATGTTCCGTTCCTAATTACTTATCCAATAAAAAACATTTTCTTTTCAGATCCGTGTCTTCAACCCAGGAACACAAAACGCGCGTAAATCATACTTCGGCTTAATTTAAAGCACGCAATAACATTGAGTAGCTAACATGTCCCATAGATCAAGTCCCCAACAGGAGCATTGTCTAGCAATCGGGAAACCATAAAGGTGACAGGCCAGAGCATAGTGCGTTATGGGTGTCTGTCACGACAAACACTACGAGGGCGTATGACCATTAAATGTATTACGGGAATTACGCTGTTCGATTAAAATTGTTTTTACGACTATTTCAAATACAATTTATTTAAGTAAACTGAAGTTTTATTGCTTTAGATATCGCATTGTAGTTTTGCGCGTTTAATCAAAGTGAAGTGTCTATGGATCAGACCGGAATAGAGGAAAATTTTAAATTCTAACGGTATTTTCACATGTTAGTGTCCGTAGTAAAATAAGTTAAATTAAATTAAAATAATTTGCAATTTTTATTATTTAGAATTTTAAAGATAGGACCTACTAAGGACTACTGTCTACTTTTAAATGCTAGTTATTTAAATTTAAATTTGAAAAAAAAACTCTTTTACTAATATTTTTGGCCATTAGTAGTATTAGTAGGTACATATTAAATTAATATACTAGGATTGTTCAAATTAAAAAAATAAAACTTAATATCTCCAATTGATTCATATTCCTATCATAGTTTAAAACAAACAAAGCCACGGCTGTCTAAGAATCTAATCCGTTCATATAAAACAAGATTGAAAGAGGGAAATAATTCTGGAATGTTCGTAACTTTTAAAGATAGACAAGATCATTCGACAGTGAAAGTGTAGAACAAACATTTCACCCTTGCAAGTTCGTTCGCCGATGCGGGCTCGAAACTTTTCATCCAATATTTATTTCAACGAACTTATTTTGAAGGAATATCTTGGAAGTTTCAACTAGTAATTGTCGTATAGGGAAATCTATATGTGATAGTTTTAGTTCATATTGCATTGTATTAGTTCATTAGTAAAAACATAGGTACCTGCTTAATTTATATGATTTAGAAATTTATCGAGATTTATCGATTTCATATACAGTAATAACTAGGTTACAAAAAGCTTGGACGACAAAATATGTTTTATAATAAATTGTTAGATTGGAACATCGCTCATCTTTTCTATAAAAGTATTTTTTTTTATTATTTTTTCAGGCATCTATCGACGTAACAGCAGCAGGTGTTGCATACCATAAAAATTATTAAATTGCTTTACAACATAATTCGAGATCAGGAGAATTATTTTTTGTATAGTACCGAGAACTATGGACGCAGCATTCCCAATGAAAATCTACTTTTTGTCACAGATCTTCGACATAAAGTCTATTATTTAGTAGACTGTGCTATTAGTGCGTTATTTCTTAATTCCTGCAGTTACAATTCCTATTTCATTCATTGTTTCAAAGAACTTTAAAAGCACGATGAAGAACACACAATATAAACTTGTCCTGTAATTAAATTAAATTTTAATGTATTATAGTATGGTGGACGCTTTCAGGATTAAAAAAAATTAAATCCTGAAAGCGTCCACCTCATGTATTCCTATTCTTAATGATTATGTTAAATTTAATAAATATTTTATTTTACAAGTATTTTTTTTGACGAGACAACGTCTTATAATTCGATAGCCGGCTGCACGCACGAAAAAACATGACTTATGCGGCGTTACCTCGCTCTGAGGCGTTCCATGTAGGCTTGAAGTGCAAGCGAGAGCGCGGAACGAGCGACAAAGAAGCACAATAGGCCGTTGTCACGTTCAACTATCGTCAGTAAACCGACTTTACAGACAACCAATTTTTTTTTTAATTTTCACAATAATATAGATTGCCTGGTAATTTCTCATTTTGTTTATTTCATTCATTTACCATTTTTCCTTAGGTAAAGTCATGTAGACGATGTCATCCTTTTCATTTTGGTCACGGCGCCTGAACTCAATGTACACTGTATGTACTCCAAGACTTCATGCCTTTGTCCAATGTCGGAGAATAGATACTAATAGTTAGACATATTATGCTTTTCAAAACACAATTAGTAGCTTTTCATTTAACTTTATTATTCCACGGAAACTTCTTAACCCAGTGAATTAGCAAAGAAAGCTACTATACTTTGATAATATGAACAATTGTATAGTTTTCATACTTCTTGCAAAACAAGAAAACAAGTGTTGCAAATCGATAAAGCATTTGTTATAACGCTCAAGCAAGTCCAGAGCATTGCTGGCGACATATGTCGCACCCAGCCATCGCAATCAAAGGGGATTCACGCTTAATTTGAGCTGCACCACTGAACAGTCGATAACGAACATACTTCTAGTCTTATATATTGTGTTTATATTATTACTAGATGTCCCGGCAAACCTTGTTCTGCCTTACTCTTATCACTTAGGGGTATGAAAAATAGATGTTAGACGATTCTCAGATCTACCCAATAGGCACACGAAATTCCATGAGAATCGGTTCAACGGTTTCGGAGGAATATGGTAATTAACTATGTGACACGAGAATTTTATATATATATAGATAGAGATACATACCTACCGTCTTATTTCTTAGTCTCAGACGTTTCTGAGAAACATTCAATCCAAACCGTGTGGAAAATTTTGTACTGTAGGTATACACTTAGTTAAGTCTTTAAAAAGCTTTAGTTTGTAAAAGTTGTTTCAATTTTATTTCCACAAGCAACTTAATAGTTTTAGCTTATTTATGGTCTGTAAGCTACTATCTTCAGTAGAATTATAATAGTTTTAAGACACGATATCATAAGTTTAATATTAACTACATTATTTAAAGAAATTGTAGGATAAATTTTCCCCGAACCCATAAGGCAATATTCCGATACTAATTACTATGCCATAATATACTATCGGCTATCGCATGATCCAAGGTGTACATTCAAGGATGAAAGTCATCCCGAATCGGTGGTATCATTAAAATCGACAATGCCATAAACAATAGAAGAATACAGTTTAGGACAGAGCTGGAGGGACGCGTTTAACGGTCGGCCGCTCAAACTGAATCGTCTCATTGTGTCGGCTGTGGTCGCACGCTCACGTAGGGTTGCCATAATTAGCTTAAATCTTGCTGTTGTATTAACTGTGTACACTGTACTTGATACCGTGTAACATGTGATTGGTGTCATACATTAATTGTCATCTGTTTTCGTCAGTTTGATTCTTATGCTTTCATCACACAGCTTTCATTACGAAGAACTTACGAAGAAATGTTGTTAGTAAAAACTACTAGGTAACTGTTTTTCAGTCGTAATCAAATATAGTACTATTTAAAAATGCAGGGAATTGATTTTAAACATTGAAAAATGACTTGTACCTAATTTTGTGATTAATAGGTTCATTAAAGGGTTACATACGTCAAATTTTATATTAGTAGCTTTGTAGGCATGTATACACTTAGTTAAGTCTTTAGAAATAAAGCTCAAAAATGTTATTAAAAACTTTTTCATATAAATCCTCATTACAGTAAATTAATATAAAATATTAGTTAAATAATTACTTACCTGTACCTGTTACCTATTTCACTACAAGTGTAGATGTACTCACCTCAAATACAATTTGATCCCCTATAATGAATCTGAAAGAATATGGACTATAATAACTTAGAATTACATATTAATACACCAAGAAACATTGCCAAGCGCCTATCCGATTCATAGTTATCAGATAGGAAACTCAATAAAACTTTGACGTCACTTAATAAGCCTCTTTAATTGTGCTCGTATATCTTATCAGCAATCTGGACGTCGGAAAATGGCGAAGTTAACAATTCGTCGCGACCAAGTGACGATTGCAATAAAATGTCTCCAAACAGCAACAAACACATTTACTCTATAGATATCAATCTAAGGCCTATTGACCGATCGCATTCCGCGCCAACCCCAGATAATGCCGTATAAATTGACTACGATACAAGTTTTCCCATTAAATTAGCTAGAAACTTCCTCAGATACCGATGGCCTTTTGCGGCTTACTTGCGACTTCGGAATACAGTCCAAAATTGATTAGTTCTGGATATCGGTTAACTGTTAGAACTTCAATTGCATCTTCATATATAAATACATAGGTATATGAAATGCCAATGTATAGGAACAGTGAGGAGAATGAGAAATACACATGAAAATTAGTTAGAACACATCGAATGATTTAATGATCATGAATGAAGTAAAATGTAATAATGGTTATCATAGTGTGATTTATTTCAATGGGAGTGGCAATCTGTTGAGCAAAATTTTACCTAGGTACTTATCCAAGAAAAAATGAAACATTTTAAAGCGCGTGTAGAACAAACGATCTCTTTTTACTTTTTGTCCGCAGTAAACGTGTTACAACTAACAATTTCGCAGACAACGTAGGGGAGCAAGGGCTGCGTCTTACTCTGTAATTTATGACATACACCAATTTGTTTGAATCGTATTAAAGGCGCACATAAACTGTTGAATGGCCCGAAAAATAGGGTGTCAACAGCACCCTTAAATACTGCATAACGCATAATATGAAAGCTTTGACAACGCTTTAGCAGCTCTATAATTAAATTAAGTAATTACCAAAATACATTTCGCTCGTGAATCAACTACAACTGAGGTTTTCATAACGTTTTTGGACTCAATTTTAAAATTTTAAAAACAATTCGACTACGAAACTTTTTTTTCAATCCAATAATATTATGGACCTTGAGTTACTTTCCCGTCTTGACATAAATACTTCAAAGCAATTAAATCGTTGAGTACCTACCTAGTTACTTATTTATTAATTTTTCCTTGATTTTTCCTGTATTTTTTTTCCTGAAAACATTTTGTTTCGATTAGTTGATGCACTGTTTGATATAAATATACAACCTGCCTACAATTAACGAATGAAATATCTATTTATTTTCTAAAATGGTAAGGCAAGTAGGTAAAACATATGATACAGTTGTGTCACTGTGTCACCAAAGTAATCTTAGATTATAGGAGGATTATATTGATTATAGTGGATGCTCCTTAAATTTCAAGTAAATTACCATTCAATCGAGAAGTATCAAATGTAAAGTTGTTTGGAAATTGCATTCTATTGGTTTCCATTTCTTGCTCATAAAACGTTTCGATATTAAAAATTAAAAAAAATACATACTTATCAGTAATGGGACAAAAATATATTTAGGTACTTAGATTAAGGGTCTCAGCACACATATGGGATCGGAAAGGGATCGTAACCGTATCGCCTCGAGCCGTTCAGAATGGTTTGTATTAAACTCCCTACTGCAACGCACACTAATCAGAATAGTAACGTGATCGCCTCCCCTCGGAACAGGCTCCGAACTTGCAATTCCAGCGCTAACGGCTCATCGTCCCCGCGCTTACGTCTCTCCGTCCCCGCGCTTACGTCTCTGGCTGCTACGACTTGCCTTTCTTTTTCCTCTTCATCAAGTGCTATGGCTATGATAGCCAACTCACGTATTGTAAACCAAGACATAACCGTGCGCTACACTTAACGTTTGGATTCAAACTGATCTGGTGCCAACCAGCTCAGCCAGCGGGCGGCGAGGCGTAACGCCGGTGTCGCCTAGCCGTAGCCGAGTTGACGTACAGGCTTGCGTACAGGCGCTGCTGATACGCTTTCGTCACGTGCATACGGTAGGTTGACGCCTGGTTGACAGCGAGGCGAAAGGCGTTACGGTTACGATCCCATTCCGATCCCATATGTGTGCTGAGACCTTTAGGATTGGTCTCCGCGCGCGCGCTACGACTAGATACCGCCGGCGTACTCGAAAAATGCGGCAACTAAAAGTACGCCGAAATCGGCGTACCCAAGCCAGTCGTGTCACAAGCATTGTGTGGAGAGGGCGTACCGATAGTTTCTAAAGATTTTGAACAAAACCTGAAGTAAAATGCCTGTTTGTGCCATAAAACTGTTTAAAAAAATACAACAAATAATAAGAAAGACACTGGGATCACGTACCATCAGGAATAATCGTATTATTCGATATTTCACCTGTACTTTGAAAATGTTGTTTACGAAAATACGACGCCATTCAGTGTTGCCGTACTGCATATCCCAAAAACACACTTTTAATTTGAACTTATTTTATTAAAGTGAAACTTTTATTACATCGTCTCAAACTTTTTGGTCTGTGTAGCGCATGTCGCGTGACGCACGATACGTACGATAATTATCGTACAAATACGATAATTTTTAGTTAAATGTCTATAGTGTGAAAAAAAGTTTCACTTTTACCGTGGTTTCATAAAACCACACAACATTTTTCATAATGTTTTTTTTTTTACTATTACTAACGCATATTATAAAAAAATGATAATAACAATAATTTATTTCTGTTTAACCTTGTTCAACTGACTCATATACAGGGTGTCCCATTATTGGTATACTAAGCGCGAAGGGACTTGTAGTTTTGCATACACTGATCACGTAAAAAATACTTAAGCAACAAAATTACGCCAAAAAATTTTTGCTTAATTTTTCCTTAAAATCCATGTTTTCGTCTCTAGCTTCGCGCAGCCGGCATATACCGCTTCGCTAATGTGAGCATTTTGTCTATGAAAACATAATCTTAAACGACAGCTCACGTGCGGGTGGCAAAGTTGAGCGGGTTCCTTGTTAGGGAAGTACACATAGAGTTTTAAGAAATCATCTATTTGTCAAAAAAACTCGTCTGGAATTTTATAAGTATTTTTTACGTACTCAGCGTATGCAAAACTATTACCTCCTTGGGGCTTAGTATACCGTTGCTGGGACACCCTGTATATGTTATTTTTTTTATTACCGCTTTTTTACTTTTAAACAACCTTTATGATAGTATAGTGGCATCGCAAGTGGATTTGAGTCGCATGTTCATGGGTTCGATTCCCGGCAAGGCCAAAATGAAATAAAAATATTTTTCAAACTTCTTTCCAAGATAGCCCATTTCCCATTTATGGGGTAAAATTTATGTAGCTGGCAGTACAATTCTTCACACACACTAGCGTCCTTACAAATTGCCTTACACACACTACAGAACTGAGTTGCCGCACTCACGGAGCTATTGTTTTTAGGTGGAGCGGTATCTAGTCGTAGCGCGCGCGCGGAGACCAATCCTTAATCTAAGTTTAGGTACTTGCAAGTTATTTGCTTTTTAACCAGGCAGGCTCAAGTATAAAATGCGAGGGTCTCCAGCTTTACTTTTACGAATAATTATATTATGTAACAACTAACAGCTACTCTAATCTCTATCAGTTTTTTAAGTTTCAGCGTTTTGAATGACCCACAACGTACGCTTTATTTTAGTACAACTTTTATTACCTAAATTGAAATAAATATCACACATGAATATCACCGAATATCAACGTCATTTACTAATTGCTCTGCCTAAACGGCGTAGTGTCGGGTTATAAACATTGAGATAATATTACTTCGGTTATAAACCAAATTATAACGCGCCATAACTTCCGTTGACAATTCACTCGTGTAATGGCGCCAAAATTTGGCGGGGTTATGCGATGCAACTATAACGCAGCAGCCAGGCATTTTCTAATATAAAACGTTAATGGTGAGTAAAGTAATAAAACATTCATCTTTTTAGATGTTTGGATCTCGCGCTAAAATTAACTTTGTATTTAGAGAGGTTAAGGTAAAATTTGGTTAAGTTATAATTTCACAAGATAGGTAATAGGCAGGTATCACATCCACTCACATCGTTATTTTACCTTGTATTGTATTTTACCATAATTTAAAAAACATAATAATATGACAATTACATGACATTGTCAAAAAAATCAACGAAGAAATCACGTAAAAAAAAATCACACATCACACAAAAAAATTGCAAAAAAAGTAAAATCCAACAAAAATAAGATGTGTTGGCTAGGTTGGGCAGTGGCTTTATCCCTTTTTTCATTCATGTTTACCGCACCACCAAGACAATGAAGTTTCTACGATTTAATAGGATTTAATATAAAATATAATAAATTTAATCTGAAAAGTGAAACTGAAGATGAGGAACTGAAGTCATCAAAATACAAAAAGAAAAGTTAGTAGAAAATTGAAGTCTCCACTATAAGGGGTAGGATAGGTGAACATTTTTTTTAACGATAATTGATAAATATAAAATTTACCTATGAATTAGCTCTTAGAGGCCTATCAAGGCCCTTCGCGGCTTAGGTACATTTAAATTCTAATTGTTCTACTTGTAGATATCATGAATCATGCGGTTATTATAAAGCATAATATAAAGCATTCCTCGATACATGGACTGCCCGAGCCGCTAACCTAACCTACTTATTCGTTTCTGGGATTATGAGATGATGAGTTTAACCAAACAAGCAATCACACAAACTTTATATTTGTAAAAATTAATACTTACTTACTTGGGATTAATTGATAATTTTACCTAGGGAAACTACTGTACCTGATGGTAAAATTACATTTTTTAGGAATAAATTAAATATTAATCCACTTTGAAAGTACCTAATTATATGAACCCAATAAGAACCGCTATAATTCTTTTTCAGATACCTGCCTACATTTCAAGATAACAACGCAAAGCAGCTGCTTGAATTTATATTTTGAAAAACGTTTATTTGATGAAATTATAACAGTGTAAATTAAAATGTAATTAAAATGAAATCGATACTCATTACTTTTTATTTATTTTCGTTTAAAAGTTTTTGAACGTTTATTGTCGCTGTCAAAGCTCAACTTGTCAATGTCACTATTCAATATGTCATTGTATAAACGTTAATGTTATTGTAATAAAACATTTAAATAAATGTATTTACTTTCAAATAAAACCATTATTTAAAGTGAATGAATTCACAAGTGCAAAAGTGGCATATTTATAATAAAATCCAAGTTAACTATTAAGCCTAAACAGCTACCTTTAAGAACAAGAAAAAAGCGGTAAAAATTTTAAAAATTTAAGGTCATTCGGATGTGATTTGATTTTTAATACATATTTAAAATGTCTCATGGTCCGAATGCCTCGCCTAAAAAAATGGAGATGGAGAATCCGTTCTCTACTGAAAAACCACCAGTGAGAAATATCACTTCTAACCAAAAGTACAAAGCGTTATTAACTACACCAAGTGAACCTGGAGTTGATAAAATGATTGGGGGTGTGAAAGTTAACTTGCCAGTGAATCCATATGGAAGTCAAATTGCTTTAATGTCAATGGTAAGTAATAATATAACCAAAATACAAGATTAAACTTTCAGACTTTTAGAAATAATTTTTTACTTATTTTTACTAATAAATATTTAGTTGCTATGAATAACTATTCCAAAATTATCCTTACTATTTTTTAAGTACACAATATTTATTTGTCACATTTATGGCTATTCTTAGGATGTGCTGAGTGAATTTTGGCCGGAGATCTTTATGAATAAGAAAAAGTTGATAAGCAAACTTTTTGTAATAAGACTTTAGTGCACAGAAACTACAAGTGTCCATTGATATGATATGGTGTCCATTAAATATTAGCTTCAAGATTTATAATATCTTAAGTCTAAATATATTTGATAGGTACATAAAAAACTAAATTTCATGTTACAATTTCACCTATAAAAAGTTTAAAACCTAACTGTTTTTTGTTAAAGTTTAGTAACAGATAAATAATTTCTTTTGCATAGGTAATAAAAGCAATCAACAAAAGTCAGAACTGTTTGTTGGAAAGTCCAACTGGATCGGGGAAGACATTGGCGCTACTGTGTGCATCGTTAGCCGCACAGAAACATAAAAGAGGCAAGTGTTTTATGTAAGTAAGTTAAATATCATGAACTGTTAAATTGTTTAGAGAAATTTAAAATACAGTCGACTCTCGTTAATTCGAAACTCGAGGGACTCTCAAAATATTACGAATTATCAAGAGTTTGAAATATCAAATGGTTCGAAATTTGTGAGAGAAAAAAATAAAACTTCGAATTATTAAGTGTTAATCAATTATTCAAATTCAAATTCATTTATTATTTATTAAATGCTATTCTACAGTAACCGAATGATAACTAAACATACCAATTTGTGAGAAATTTAAAGTCAAACTAATCATAACAAAAACAACGGCTCATTGAACAAGTTTGAACTTGTCGCAAAATGTACCTACCTGACTACCTGCTTACAATCTTTCCGCGTCTTTCTCTCTGCAACTTTGAATTGTCGAGTGTTGGACGCCGATGAGTTCGAATTAACGCGTCATTTTGTTATAAAGCAATGGTATTTTCATTCGAATTACCAAGTGCACAAAAATGTATGGATTTAGTTCGAAATATCAAGAGATTTTGTAGGGACCTCGTGATAACTTTGAATTATAGAGAGGTTCGAATTATCGCAGGTTTGAATTAACGAGACTCGACTGTATTTAGTAATATTAAACAAAAGTCCATAATAACTTTATTCTTTGAATATATTTTCTAGTGACATTCTATTATTATATATTCAACTATTTAATTCTTGTTTCAACTTAGTTTGTAAGTTTTGAAAACTTTTGGTTTGGAAAGTAAGAGTATCTTTGTTTAGAGGGCTAACCAAAAATTTTTTATGTAGTAATGAGTATGGTTACTAGATTTAAGTACAATGCTACTTACAAAATGATTAACAGTTGCTCAAATAAACATACATTTGTGAAATAATTTATAAAAATTAAAATCAACAGTGGGTGTTTCAATTAATTTTCGAGATTCATACAAAACTATACGTCATATAGGTACTTTCTGAGTGTGGCATTTTTACCTATACTTTTCTGTATTTCTATTTATAGTATTTCTACTATGTTTTAATACCTAGCAAGTTTTGAATGTTAGTTGGTGATTATTCGTTTGCTCTTTCCGAAAATAAGCTTTGCCATGTCATTTATTTTTAGCCGATTTCCAAAAATGGAAAATGTTCTGAATTCGGTTGGTTTATTTTTTTTATCTTAAGTTTTAAAAAAATGCAAGCTATCTGGGCAGTAGTACAATTGTTTCGTCTTCTTAAGCAGAAGATTATTTGTCATTGTCAGTATTGCACAATACATTTGTATTAAACAAATATTAAAACAACAACTGACAAAAAGCTTAAATATTGAATCTATTCACTACATACAAATCTATACAGGGTGTAATCGTTAAGTGTGCACAAGCGATTATTCCGTAACTATTGCAGATATCAAAAAACTTTAAACTGATATCGAAAGTACTTAACCTAATGAGTAAAATGGCCATAATAAATTTTTAAAAATAAAACGAGAAATATCCAAAAATATTACATTAAACGCTCCCATACATTTGATTTCCCATACATTTTGTATTCATAGCAGATTTTCGAAATGACGTCCTCATTGTGCAATACCATGAGGAGCTCTATTTAAAGTTTCTAAGTGAACTTCCCTTCAAATTTGCGAAGTAATTAAAGCAGACAACCAAAAAAAGAAAGAGAAAGCTAAAATCATTCATATTAAAATATGTACATGGGATATTCATATCTCATACTAAATGTATGGGAGGGTTTAAAGATATTTTTTTTGATATTTCCCGTTTTATTTTTAAAAATTTATTACGGCCATTTTACTCATTAGGTAAAGTACTTTCGATATCAGTTTAAAGTTTTTTGATATCTGCAATAGTTACGGAAAAATCGCCTGTGCACACTTAACGATTACACCCTGTATAACAATACGAACATGTAAAAAAACTACTTTCCTTCTCCTCAAACGAAAAACACGTATAACATTATGAAATGCATCAATTGATCACAAGTGGTAGCGTGACGTCCCATCCACGCCAACAAGTCGAATAAATCATTGGCAACTGTCGTGCAACTGTCGCGCAACTATCGCGACGGGCCTACATGAAAATTGCGCTCTAGTAAATGCAGTTGTTGCATGCAATAATAGTTGCATAGGATAAGGACGTAGCTGATATTTGACATGATTTTTTATTGTAACTCAATTTGTGAAATCATTTTCTTGGTAAGTATACGTGATGTAGACTTGAATAAGTTGTGTTTTGTGTACTAATATTTTGATAGCACGCATGCAATGTGCTTTCTAAATTATACTTATATCAGTCGTTAAACTAGGACCTTTATACAACAATTTTAAGTAGGTAATAAAATAATAAATAAAATAGGTATTTTTGCAATTTAACAATTTTCTTATGAATTCATTTTCTGGCAAAGATACCCTTGTGGGCAATGTTGGCCAATTTGACGGTAGGTATTTTTAAGACGTAGTTGATCAGCTATTTGCTGTTTTCCAAAAAAGTATGACAAAATAATCATTCGAACTGTTTTATAAAGTTTTTTACAAACTTCATAAACAGTAAATACCTACTTACGTAATAATTATGATTTCCCAAACTTCACAAGGAAAACCAAACAAAATGAGGAAATCTATTTCCCATCCATGTTTTATAAACATTGGCCAAAATCGAATGTTTATACAAAATTCACCTTCCCTATTTTGCAATGGAACTGTTCGAAAAGTTGATACAGTTTTACACCGAAACTTGGGCACTCGAAGCATTGAATATGAACGGTTATATTTCGACACGAGCGAACTTCTCGTAACTCGATAAACTCTTTTACATCACAACTCATTGCTATCGCAAACTCATAAATTGATCAATGTCAGTGAAGGACTACAAATACACAGAATTGTTTTGAGTAAGGCGGAAATTAAGAAGGAAGTTTTAATTACAATTTGAAAGTACGCAAATATTTTTTGATAAACACAAACAAATTAAGAGGACCTTGGTCTTGATACTGAAAATAAGAGTAGCTTCAACGTTACTGACAAGGTCTAGAAAGCAGAGTCATAAATAAACAGCTCAGTTTCACACGCTATTTGTGTATAAAAATTGATTAGATGATCATAAAATTGATGAGCAAGAAAGTAAATTTTTCTAGCATTAAAAATGCAGACGAAGTTAGCCCTTACAAAGCAATTATGATTGTGATTTTTTTCCTCTAATTTTATCTCGATAAAGTAGACTGCTTAGTGGAGCAAAAGTTCCTAGACTAAAGATCACATACAGGACACTGCAACTAGATTTAACAAGATCGATGGATGACGTAAATACCTAAGTGATAATGAGTTCCTAAAGGTATAAGATCCTAAAGGTATTTCCTAAAGGTATTCCTAAAGGTATTTTTGGAATCTTAACTTACGCCCTACAGACGACAATACAGCAATGGTGTTTGTTTTCATACGAATTGGACTCAAAACAAATGACACAGAAGAAAAAATAAACTTTATAAGATTGGTGAGAACCTAAGGCTATGAAACCATTTGCATCTGGCATGTGTCTTGCACGAAAACTTTTTTGTTCGGGAACTTTTGTCGCCCAATTTTGTTCACGTCAAAAAAGATGACGCCTCAATCACGATATTTCGGAATTAAGTTTTGACTAATGTGAATCACGAAATATTTTATAGCATGAACATTTTGCGGTGGAATTAGATAAAGTTGACTAATAGCATAGTCTAATAGTGCTATTCAGCACAATTTTACCCAACACAAAACAGTTTTGCATGCTATACTAGTATATAGTAAGAAAGTAGTGAAAGTTATTATAAGAAGATGAACTGCGACCAATACTAAATATCAGTATGATTGCGCAGCGCAGATGAAACTTAAGTTTCCATAAAAAATTAGGAGCAATATGGACTCTGTTAGGTGGCTTCTAAGTCCAATAATACAATTTAAATATAAAAAACACTTTGTATGAAGTAATAATTACTTGCTGAGATTAAGTACTTTATTTGTAGACAACAAATCTTCTTTAAAACACTGTACGGTTTCAATACTACTTGTCATTGTCTGTTTCATTTAATCGTTTTTTAAGGTCTTATGTTACCTTGTATGTTAGTGATGCTGCAATTCAAGCCTTAATTCAAAATACTATGCTTCATTTAAATCAAATATATCAAATTTAATTCACAATTTAATGAGAACATACGTAAGGGAAATTTTTGCTTTGGAACTTCGAGTTTCTCTGCATTATTTTCCGAATATATTTCCTTTTACGTCGCCTTGTAATTTAAAACGCATCAATTATCCAAACCCGAAACACCGTACAGGCTTGACATATCGCCCCTGTGACTCGAACTCTCCCCTGAGTCTCCCTTCACTTCCCGCATTTTTCCTTTCCGCGTAGCTGACAACCCTTTTCTAAATTGAATTACAATCCTGATTTTGTGCGACTTTCGGCAGCTTTGTCACATCGTTTAAATATTTTATTACAGACCCGATGTTTCTTGGCTGAGCTAATGTGTGCACTAAATTAAATACTGCAAACGTTAAAGCTCAATTTAAATACCAAAAAGTCATTCGAAAATGATCTGTTACTCGGAACGTAACAACCTCCGTATCGTGTCTCAACCGTGTTGTGCCATGTTTTTAAAATAAGAGCATGTACCGAGCATAAGGCTGATAACCGAGCATCCCGCAATGCTGTTCTAATTCCTGACGATCGTAGTATCTGTGTATCGGCGGTTAGTCACGATCGTTGATCCGATATTCAGATTTTATATCCGCGGGTATAAACAATACTTTATGCGGCGGTGCCTTATTTTATCACAGCGGAGGTACCACCCGCGTCGCGTTAATTTACCCAGCAAGGGTTGCCGCCGATGTCGTCGAATCGTAAACGTTATTTATGACGCCCCCGGCCGATTATTGCCGCAAGCTCTTCCACTCATTTGCATACAAATTTATGCCATAGTGAAAATGCTTTGCGACTGCTTCCGCGCTTTTGGGGTGTTCTATCGAGACGCTAGGTGAGCAGTTTGGTAATGGTTCGATGGCGATAAAACTCGTTTCTTATTGATTGTTTATAATGAATAATGATGTCAGGACACTAGGCAGAATAAAAACTGTTAATGATAGAGATGATGAAAACGTTAGCAAAGCGTTACAAAGAGTGAAGATAAACTTGAAATAATTGAAAATGATCTTTATTATAGGAACACACTATATAAAATGCTATTAGGATGATACGATCCAAAATAAATTGTTCATATCGTATGGTACATTTTTTGCACGAAAGTACAGAGAAAAATTAAACTCGAGGCACATCCAAAACAGTACAAACATTTTCAACGATACAAACTACGCATTGCTTGTTTCGTTTGTCTTTCGTAGATGAAGCTGGCATAGTTATCGTATTTCTAATTCACGGCTTTATAGCAGTTTGTGTGGAGTCCAACTAAACAGAAATAAAAAAATCACTTTCTTTCTGAGTAAACACGTTATGGATATACTCGAAAATTCACACGAATAAAGGTTAATAATTATTCTTGAGTGACATAGGACGCATTACAAAAAAAAAGTGAAATTGTTCCATAAAATATTCCCATATATCATCTTAGGTACTATACTTCTATCTTCTATCTTCATGTACATCTAACTACACCCGTGGGAATATAAATTAGCTGATGATTGTAACACTAAATAATCTAGTAAATTAATCTAGAACCTTTACTAGAGGTTAGTTCTAGGTACCTAAGCATAAAATTTCCCGTAGTTAACAACAATTTTACTTATTTATGTGCAGTGCTCACTCTTGCTATAAATTTAACTTCACGTTATCTGTATTTTATTTTATTTATTACAACTCATTAAGCAGTGTTTGTATTCCCCGCGATTCGTTTTACAACCCTAATGGGTATAAAACCAACTTTTAAAAGGTTTTTTTCTTGATCACCTTTGGAATGGAAATATAACAGTTTTGAGCACGTCAATCTATTAATGTGATGGGCGCTTTGTACGTTCGTGACTCGTTTAGAATTTGCTTTGAATAATTCTTTGTTTTTTAAAAAATTGTCTCATTTTTGGTCGTAAATTTTCGAATGAAATGTTCGCCTGATGCGCATTGATTGTCCGTGATTTATGAAGTTATTACATTTACAAATCGAACGTAAACGTGATAAAAATCTGTTTCTATACCTAATACTAAGAACGTAATTCATGTGGTTAAAAATTTTTGTTTCTGCCTTGCGGTCGGTCGCGATCGGTGAAATAATTTGCCTAGGAATTAGAAGAAATATCTATTTTGCAGTTAAAAACGTATAAAATAATTTATGTTATTGGTATAGCATTGTGTTGTTATACAACACTATTTGTAATTAATTTTATAATACTAACAAAAAATCTAAGGTATCTACCTATTAAAAATATTTTCAATTAAATTATTCTACAAAATAACTAGCGGTCCGACCCGGCTTCGCTCGTGGTACATATGAAAAATAGATGTTGGCCGATTATCAGACTTACCCGATATGCACAGAAAATTTCATGAGAATCGGTCCAGCCGTTTCGGAGGAGTATGGCAACGAAAACTGTGACACGTGTGGTGACACGAGAACTTTATATGTATATTAGAATATAACAACAACATTTTCATTAAAGCGCCACCTATGCCATATATCCGAAACTATTAGGAGCCCTTTATTCTTTGCGCAGGGTAAGTACAACGCCCTCTGTAGATACACGTACGAACTTAAACATCCCTCTTCTAAAAGGACTGGGAACTGAACAATAGAGACGAAAAAATTAAAATTGTTTGGGAGTCCTAGTATTCTCTCTATTAAAATCCTAATATTTTGTTTGTGGTGGATGGATGGATGGATGTTTGGTACTGTTTCACGAAAATCTACTTGAAGGGTTTGGATGAAACTTTACAGTCATACATCTTTACAGTATACCCATCAGAATAACTCATGAGTTATAATAACCGCGCATCACAGCTAGTTTCCAATAAGCTTACTATTGTAAGTTATTGGAATTGGTTAAGATGAACGAACCTAGTCAAAACAGGATTTTCGATACTTTCGATATAGAGAAATCAGCATGCATCCGACTTCCTTAACCATAATAGGAAGAGCAATAGAAGAAAGCCTAGCAGCCATTATGATCCTTTTTTGTTAAGATTTAGGCCTCTTTGCCGAAGTATTCTCGAACGCATCTCTTGAACTTGAATTAATGTCTTGTTGATTTTGGTTTGGTAGGTATCGGTTCGAATATAATTGTGGTCATCGCAAGTTCTGTCTGTCATTAAAATCTCTATGTATATCCCTATTTCTCTTGATCATGGTCTACCCGTGAACAACTGGGCTAATTTACATAATTCTTTTTGTCAGGAGAAGAATCTTATAAAAGACAAACTTAAGAGGAGGCTCCCTTTCTCATTTCTGGCACTGAGAGACCGGTT
>CAJQZM010038942.1:848-17009 GCA_907164665.1 Colias nastes
GGGGGGAAGCTAGTACATAATATAGGTGAAGATTTCTTATCTCAGGTACTAACTACTTTATATTCGAAATTTATGTTTTTAGGCTATATAAAATCACGCTACGACCAATAGGCGCGGAGCATAGAATATGTTGCAGACATGTTAAAAATAAAAAATATTACTTTTGAGAATAGTTAATATTTTTTAACATTTTTATTTTACGACTTTAACTTTTAATTCTTAACTGTCGATTATATCAATTCTCAAATCGACGGATTATCGAATCTCGAATGTATATTTCCAGATATCTCTTGATTTATGTATTATATTCATCTGGAAGGTCAGGTGACCTTCGTATAAGCTTATATTAGAAAACCATAACAATAAACGTATTCATCACTTAAAATAACCTTTAAAATTTTTTAAATAATTCATGGGTTGACTAAATTGTGACATTTACTGTTTTAATGTGTTTTGAAGTACAGGAAGATAGATTGATGTTTTGTTTATAAAACAGAATATGTGTACATTCGTAAGCTTATCATTGAACTAGTTTTGCCCCGCGGTTTCGCTGCAGACATAAGTACAGGACAAAACTTTCGATGTGTGATTTTTCTTGAAGAAGTAAGCTATGTTTGGCACGAGAAGGTAAACTAGGTATATTCATTCCAAATTTTATCCAAATTGGTGCCGTGGTTATACTGCGAAAGCATAAGAGACGGTCAGACATTTGGCATTAAAATTATAGGTACATATAAGTAGTGTGGATGATCCTAATAAATATTTAATGCGAGGATTTTCCGGTTGATATTCGACCTTTTTCTAACGACTCTACGTTACATTGCACGTGTCACGATAAAATATAATCGACTACGAATAATAAATTATGTATGATCGAGAACTTACGAGTATATACCTACACATAAATAAAATTTAAGTTTATGTTGTTTTATAAAAAAACTTTCTAAAAATAAAAAATAAAACTTTTTCTAGAAACAATCTGGTGAATTCGTTTCAATATATTCATATTATCTATATTTATGATTTGATGAAATTAAACAAAATATTATTATTCAAAAAGTATACATTTAGAAAATAATAACCTCATATTTTATTTGCCAATGTATTGATAAGAGTTAAATAATTTAATCTAAATTATGAGAACCTTTTTGATAAAGCTTTTAGCTTATCACTCTTTATTGACATAATTTTCGGCTTCCAACATTTGTATGCAAAATATAATAATTTAAATTAAATTAACATATTTATATGGTTAATATTTGCAAACCGTTAGGACTGTTTATACTTAATACTTTGACTAAAATAATATTAACAGTTATAATGACAGTCATTTTGAATTTAATAATGTCTATTCCATTGATAATTTTTTTGTGCAAAAGTCTTTTGTATATATTTTAAAATCGTACGTACGTATTGCCGATTTTACATTTTTTTTCTGTACATTTGAAAATCGGTAACTATGTATACCTATTTACGATTCTATTATTTTGATTCTATAAAATATACTTTCTCATCTGCATTTATTGAGATATTCTTTGGTGAAAAGTTAATTTGAAAAATATATTTTGAAGTCGAATCGATTCTTCTTTTATAGGCCTTATTATAAGTCTTATTATAGGCCATATTAAAGTCCTTTTTTTTATTGTAATCCAGAACCAAAACATAGGCAAACCATATGCCCGATTCATAGAGCCGAAACTAGGTCGAATATTTTTTTTAATGGAAATTCTAAAACTTTCCCGCCTCCACATATTTAAACATGGCAACCTTACCAACAGGATATTGAAGCGTGGGCTATCCAGATAGCTGCAGCTTGCAAAATCTAACCTGTTTGAACTAAAGCTTACTAAATGTGGAATTTGTAAAAGATATGATATCCAGAATCAATTAAATTTTGTCGATTTATTATATAATAATTGACAGTCTTACAACATTATTTGAATTTATACATAACGAATATACATTATCTAGGTACCTACGTGTATTTTTTGTTTAGTTTTAATTAGGTACTTAATTCTCGAGTAGAGAGTTTATACGTGAATAAAATGTTGCTACAAAAACATATCCTTGTTCGAAATCATGTCTTTGGCCTATTTTAATAGGTACAGAATAAAAAAAAGGTGCTGTCTAGATATCACTATTCGTTATCTCTAGTAAAACAAAAGAGTCTTCTATTTTCAGCCAGCAATCAGTTAAAAATTACGGTAATATTATAACGGGGCAAATATATGACGTCATCGTGTGACGTCATCAGATTGTTGATTAATAAATCTAATGTTATGAAGGTCTTGACGAATTAAGCTGGCGCGTCCATATTTAGCGCCAATTAGCTGTTTTTTATAAGCACTTTTGAGGTTATAATTTTTAGAACATTTTAAGATTGGTCTAATTCATCGTGCATCTAGCTAGATGCATTTATTAACGCATTTTTAGACATTCCATATAAATTAACGACCAATTAATAAACGAAATTATGTTTTTAATCGAAACAAGATTTGCATAAAAAGTTGCATTTATATAGTTATTAAGATAGGTATATGATAGGTTATAGAGTTTTTTTTTCTTATTTATTTATGTACCGCTATAATTATTATTGTTTTCCATACATTTTTTTATATTGATTTTATTCTATTGAGCTCTATCTTTTTAATTATACATAAGAGGAAATTAAGAACTCTCTGTAGAGCCTCTAGTAGATTGATTAAAAAGTGAATAATTTGCAGTTCCATGAATATTTACTGCAGAGTTCGTGTTGATAACCTCCTTTTTTGAAGTCGAGCAATAACAAACATTAGTTTCAGTGTATTACACGCTCCAAAACACGAAACTAGACCACGAAGTCACTTGTTAATATATTTTTGTCAAGATTCAAGATCACAAGTGTATAAATAATAAGAAATAGGGTCAGTGTTGCTATTATTTATATAAAAGAATTTTAATATGACAGGTACGTTTAAAGTTCATAAAATGACGAGGTATTTAGTTTTAAGAAGTCGTAAAATTGGTTTGTTTTAACTGGCAATTAAAATTTAAATAGTTTTGTAGATTGGTGGCCTATTGTTTTATATTATAGTATGCGGGCGTTTGTATTTGTATGTATGTTGTGAGTGCGTATATTGCTTTGATGATTTAGTTGTTTATTGTTTTAAATATCAATGTAAACGGGTTTAATCGTTTTATAGTTATTTTTACGTTTCATGTAACATTGTGTATTTTAGATCAGTAATGTAAGAGCTTATTATTCAAGAGATTGGGATGAAATTCCTAATGAAATTTATGAGTTGCCATCCTTCTTTGTGTCAACTTTAAGAGGCCGTATCGATTTTAAGAGTGATTTTGACTTGTTTCTTTAATTCTTTAGGAGCTCGTTTAAAAAAACTAACTACTATGTAATATATGAAAGTAATGGTAAGTATAATTTAAAATTCTCTAGAATATTCGATTATATAGATTTGCCGTAACAACGTTTGCGCTCCCGTATATAATCGAAAATTCTAGAGAACTTTAAATTATTCCATTTCTTTCATAAAACATATAATATGTATTTTTTTTATTGCAAATTTTTAAACATTAACCTATCATTTAGTGTGTATTTTTTATTTTTTTTTAACTCTGTTGTAAGAACTAGAAATTCGACGCCATATACGCATAAAATTTCATCAAAGTAAGGCTATTTTAACTTAGATGTTCTTTGAATTTTTCAATAAAAGTACATAAATTGCCTCGAACATATTTTAGGATGTCTCAGTGTCCTTACTGTAGTATATTTTATAAGAAAACTTCTTCTATTAAATTCCGTGTAAAATACAAAGACACGAACGTCCCGCATGGAAAAAATTGAAACACGCCTTAGGTTATTGGCTATTAAACAAACTGGACAATGAATATCAATAAATTGTCTCGAACGTATTTTAGATATTGAATGAATCTTTAATTTAAGATATCATCACACATTGTTACTAATTTAGTTTTGTTAAACGAGCTTCTAAAGAATTACAGAAACAAGTAAAAATCACTCTAAAATCGATAAGGACTCTTAATTATAATTGTTTTAGTAGTTGCAGATACATTTAGATATTACCTAATTATTATTCTAATCCAAGCTGAGCAAAATCCAACCCACCAAAAATCCCAAAAATCCGTACAGACTTTTCTTCTTTCTTCCGTTAGCATTGGAGTAAATCCTTCAGTTATATAAGATTTATTATCTGCTTGATAAACTCACCAAGTATTACAGTTCTCCGTCCGCTTATCTCCCGGGTAGTACTGCCGGTTTCTATACACGCAGGGCTGTATCAGGTACTCGGGTTCCGGCTGTATGCCCAGACAGACAGACTCGTAGTCTGGACAGCAGTCGTCGTGGGCCCGGGTGCGGTTGCAGAATTCATCGCAATAGCATAGTGTGTCTGGAAGAGAATTTATTAGTTATAGATAAAAGAAACACTTTAATATATGAGTCTCAACTAAGATGAGATTTTGATGTTTGTATATTTGTAAGAAAAGCTGTTTAAAAATCAATTTTGACAGAAAAGTAACTATAGTATAACTAAAAATAGTGATAACTTAACAATAATGTAATATATTATTATTATCTTTGAACTATTGTTATTGATTATATTAAAGTTTTCAACTAAAAGGAACGAACGAGACTAATTACAACAAAAGATTCAGAAGCTGCTAGAAAAAGACACATCTTGCCTTGGCATCTTGGGTTGCCTGGCAGAGATCGCTGTCAGCGATAAGGCCGCCCTCTGTACATTGTTAAATAAGTTATTATGTGTTTTAAATTGTCCTATATGGTGTACAATAAAGAATTTTTCATTCATTTCATTCATTCATTCATTCATCTTTCCTTGGCTTTGTGATTCTGACATAACCCAATATTTGCATGTTTAATATTTCTATTAACCCGTGATATAAACTTTTAGAAATCTCTATTTTCTCTACATTTTTTTGACCTTAGTAACGAATATTTTAACACCCATTCCACCAACTTTACTCACCAAGTATTCTATGTGAACAATCGTCCTTTCGATTCGTACAGCATTTGTTGTTAGATGGCAGACCACAGTATGGTCCAGGGGGAAGGTCGGGTCGGTGGTACGCAGCTGCTGCCGTCAGTACCGCGAACAGGTATAGTAGGTGGATTCTGTAAGGAAGAGTTGGTTATGTATTTGGTTCTGTTTGAAATAGAAATACATAAATAATATATTTCAGGACATTTACTACACACGACACTATAATATGATCCCATACTAAGCTTTTCGCTTGTGTTATGGAAACCAAATCAAACCAAAGTAGTATAACTAATTGTTTATTTATATTTGTCCCTGACATAAGTTTTTTTTTCACTCTTCTTTGTGTAGTTAGTATAAAAGAACCGAATATTTTAATGTTTAAATGCTTATATTTTCTAGGTATACTTTTATGTAAAAATAACAAGTAAAGAGGGTAAATTAGGTGATGTGTTTGATGAAATTTCTTTAGTGTAAAAAAGTAGCGTGGTGGGGGAAGTTTGCGCATCAAGTTTTAGTACATTTTTATATGCGCAAGCTTCCCCCACCACGCTACTTTTTGGCCAAGAAGTTTGCCGGGCGCTATACCTACGTGCATACGAGCGAAGTCGCGGGCAAAAATTTATTGAAATCTAAGTCTTGAAAGGATTATGAAATAACGAACAATATTGATTTACACGTTTATCGATAGTTTACATAGAAATGGGTCAATGTACCGCAGATTATCAATTATCGATACAATTGTTTCTTTGAAATCTAGCAATCTAATGATAATTCATTCGCTTCTTCATTCAAGTAGCAGGATAAAGCTATTTTAAAAATATACAAAACTATTAACATATTATTTTATTTAAGGATTGTAATAGTGTATATAACTTAGTGTGAACACAGGCTCCTGAACAGTTTATAAATATACTAGGAGCCTGGGTCATTAAATGTATGTAACAAAATAATGGTGTAAAATAAACGATTTATTTATTTAGTGAAAGTTTAGAAAAATTTGATCAAAAGTAAAAATTCAAGATCGAGGTTGAACAAAGGTAATCGAAATAAAAATAAAATCAAGAATGAAACAATTAAGGCTCCTGTTTATGTGTACAAAATCAAGTATATACAGGGTGTCCCACTATTGGTATACTAAGCGCGAAGGGACTTGTAGTTTTGCATACACTGATCACGTAAAAAATACTTAATCAACAAAATAACATCAAAAATTGTTTGCTAATTTTTTCCTGAAAATCCATGTTTTCTTCTCTAGCTTCGGGCAGCCGGCATATACCGCTTCGCTAATGTGAGCATTTTGTCTATGAAAATTGAAAACATAATCTTAAACGATAGGTCACGTGCTGGTATCAAAGTTGGGCGGTTAGCTTGTTAGGGGTGTACACATAGAGTTTTAAGAATTCATCTATTTGAAAAAAAACTGCGTCTGGAATTTTATAAGTATTTTTTACGTACTCAGCGTATGCAAAACTATAACCTCCTTTGAGCTTAGTATACCAACAGTGGGACACCCTGTATAATATAATTGGCAAAAAATGGAATCAAAATCACAGTCTCAATTACTATTATAGTATTATTTTATCTGTGGTCTAAATCGACTCGTCAATTCAAGTGTAAATTCCCTTTATATCACTACCTACATAGTATAAAACAAAGTCGCTTTCTCTGTCCCTATGTCTCTTTTTGATGTGGTTTTTTTTTAATAGATAGAGTGATTCAAAAGGTTTTAGTATATAATTTAGCTAGTATCTTATAAACTATGCTTTTCTCTGTACACAATTAAAAATAAACATATGTCCATAAATAACAAATATAAAAGACCTTGGCCAATATTTTTAAAATGTTCCATAAAAATGGCGGACTGGACTTGACTTAATATAATATCGTGCGAATTAGAACAGCTTTTATTGTGCCGACATCTGTTACACATATGAATATTATTGTTAGATAAACTTTAGACCTATTTTATGACCTAGAAAGCTAGATATAAATGTAGAGATGGGTCTCAACTTAGGTCTGAAGTATTTAAAATGTAATCTATTTGTTGCTCATTGCATAAGATGTTCAAACTCTTTTCTGATCACCCATGTTGATATATTTGTATCATATGTATGTTATTTATCGAACGATGGTGGTTTTTATAAAACCTTTTAGAATAATACAAGTTATAGTAATTCATACTAATATTACAAATTATAAGAATTATACTAATTGGTGAAAGCTATAGGAAAATATAAACTCTAAGTATAAACTATATAATATATAAATATAAATAAGGAGTGGAGTATCAATGAAAATTGTAGCAAACTAAGAAGGAAAAACAAACTCTACAGCGTTAGACTCCTACGTAAAATACCTTACAAAATCTTGTCTTAAAATAAACTAGATGTTACAGAAAAAAACTAGAAAAACATATCTACGTAAACATTATTTTAAATACTTTCACATATCACAGACACATAAACATTCAGACATTAGACAAATATAAATAGTCATCACACGTAAGAATGAAAACATCATAAAATTTACAATAAATTGTATAATGTAAATTTAAAAACACTCAGCTGCATCGAAATGCGTAATAAATTACTTCCTTTAGTTCGATAACCTCGCGAAATATATTTATAAGCGGTTGCATTAGACAAATATTTGGTATTTGATGATATTTTTAAAGATAAAAGACGTTCTAGCATGAATTACGAATGCACTATCACTCTAGCTCTAGTCATTCCATTTTACTCTCGAAAATAATAGGAAATTCTATGATTTTTTTCTCTCTTTTCTTTTATGTCTTTTCTCTGTGCCCTGCGGTTTTACCCGCATTGCTCCGCTCCTGTTGATCTTAACATGATGATATATAGCCAAATGGGCTATCTTACAAAGAAAGAATTTTTCAAATCGGACCAGTAGTTCCTGAGATTAACGCGTTCAAACAAACAAACAAACTCTTCAGCTTTATAATAATAGTATACTTAGATTAAAAAATTCCAAATTGCTTCCAAGATTATCGCGGCAAATATAAACGCGATAGTTTGTAAACAATGTTTTCTTTTTCTCTTATAATTCTTTATTTTTTGTCTTCTGTATGTATTTTTGTTACTTCACGCAAAACAGTTGCTACTTTTAAATATTTTTAATTTATTTTCATATCCGTCCTCTAAAAGACAGTACAGTTTGTAAACATAACCTCCAGCTGATAAATGGATTATCGTGATAAGCATCAAAAGATAAGGTTAATATTATAATGAGTATAATCTCTAAAGAATTCGCTATTTATATGTCACATCTTTGACCTTTCTAACCTTGTTAAATAGATAATTAACTGCAAAAAGTTTGAAGGATGATGTTTCGGACGTGAGATTAACATGGTCAACGTTATATGCAATTCGCATACATAATTATATATTTAAAACAGACGCTAAATATTATTTTTAAAGATGGTAAGTAATAGAGTTTCTTGCTAGTTTTTCTCTGCAGAAAATACTTTCCGAACCGTTGATAGATTATTATATTTCAGTATGTTGAAGATTCAAGAGTGCTTTTAAGAAGTCTAGGTGAATAAATTGTGTTTAAGTTTATCTACTATATAAAAATAAGTCGGGTTTTCCTTCCTGACGCTATAACTCCAGAACGCACCAACCGATTTCCACGGTTTTGCATTCGTTGGAAAGGTCTCGGGCTCCGTGAGGTTTATAGCAAAGAAAAGGTGTCTCTGGTGGCGAAACGGAGTTCGCCCGGTTTGCTAGTACGAATATAATAATGGTATACGAAGAAAAGAACACATACACATACATACAATGAAACATCCATTAAATAAGTAAATTACATGACGAATAATTTACTTTCCAAAGCCTTTTTGTAACAATAGATATTATATCAATACAATGAACAAGAATGAATGGACCTCAGTATTCCAAAAGTATTTTAAATTAAATATTTGTACAAGTGTTGGAATGTGAAAACGCAGATCCTATAAATAATACAGTATCGTAATCCGTAAAATTGATAATATGCGTGACAATTGTTTTCATAGTTTATTTGTTTCATAAAAGTGAATAACGAAAAATAATTTGTACTTACTCAAAAATTTCTCTTTCTACATTGTTTTTTGTAATTCTATGAATGCTGGACATAATTTAAATGGAAGCAACCCAAAAGCAATAGCTCATTAAAAAACAACAATCAAAATCAGTTCATCCAGTCGAAAGTTATTTGGTAACAAATCCAAAAAACGTCTCAAAGCTTGACAACAACTGCGGTAGGTACTTATTTTTAAAGTCAAATTCAGAACCTCGTATTGTTAGAGTCGTTTAAAAACATTTATCCATTGTTTATCCATCCATTATTCAGGGATCAATTCAGGAGCTCAATTTATAACATACTAGCTGTGCTCCTATCCGCGGCTTTTTAGCGAGATGATATATATAGGCTTATAGCCTTCCTCGATGAATGGGCTATCTAACACCGAAATAATTTTTCAAATCGGACCAGTAGTTCTTGAGATTAGCGCATTCAAACAAACAAACTCTTCAGTTTTATAATATTAATATAGAATGGTATAGATTATAAGTAATTTTGTAATATTAATAACAATAAAAACGTCAAAATATATCCAAGCTAAAAACTATGTAAACAATATACTAGGCATATCACATTCCTCCGTTATGCCTAATACGTATATTTGCTTGTTATATAATCTAACTGCTTCAAGGTTTTCATTATCAATGCTATGTCAGCACGAATTTAATATGTAAATACTAAACGCAGCTGATCTGGCCGCACGAAAACAAACTATTTTGAACTTTTGTAATATGAGATAAGAATTAATTTGTCTTTTGATTTTTTTTTTGATTCATAATGTACTTATATATGAAGGCAGATTATAAATATTTTTTATTCAAAGATGTGTTATTTTTAACTTGACACTGGCAAACAGTGTTTACTCATTGCCATATAACAGAAAAAAAATGTTCAAGCCGTATACGCGCCTTCGAAGGCATAGACAATTTTTTAATTTCTTCTTTTCAGAGGCAGTAGAATTCGGCCAGCAACGACTTGATTTTGTTCGCGAATGCATATTTTTTTGTGTCCTTCCACCTTTTATTGTGTCTTTTTTTTAATCCTTACTAAAATTATTAATGCGAAAGTGTGTTTGATTACGAAGATTTTGTTTACAGTTTCGGAGCTATTTAATGGTAGGTATGATTTTAATTTAAAATAGGAGGCTAGTAAATGATATAATAATGGCAAGTGCACGAAATAAATATTACGTACTAGCTGATTCACATCTACTTTTTTTAATTTGGCAGCAACTGCTTTACTTGTTTTTATAAATTTAGTGACGTGTAAGTAGGTATCACCTGCGAATAAATGCGTCACCTTCCAAATTACCTTAATGACATAGGTAAGAAATAATTTTCAATGAACATTACAATTTATAAAAATAACTTGACCAATCCTATCAACTATCCTACTAATATTATAAATGCGAAAGTTTGTGAGGATGGATGTATGTATATGTGTATGTAGTTATGTTTGTTACTCTTTCTCGCAAATACTACTGAACCGAATTAAATTAAATTAAATTTAGCACACATAATATAGAGGGTAACTTGGATTAACACATAGAATAGGTTTTATCCCGGAAATCGCAAGGGAACGGGAACTATGCAGGTTTTTCTTTGAAATCGCGGGCGAAGCCGCGGGCGTAACTAGTAAACTTATAACCACAATAGAATATTAAAAAAATATCCATACTAATGAGACAGCTGGCTATTAAAAAAGTCATGTTAATTTCTAATCCCATCCACTATTACCGCTAAGCCGGCGCCCGTCACCAGACGCATTAACACGACTTTGGTCCAGTTACGAAAACAAAAAAAAACGTGCAAAAAGCTTAGCACAGAATAAAAATCAAGTTCAACGACCGTATAGTAAATATAAAAACTTTATGCACGCTATGCTATTCGGATTCTAGTGTGATTTATGCGCCGGCTAATGTCATCTTTAAAAAAAATTGGTTGTCTGTAAAGTCCGTTTACTGACGATAGTTGAACGTGACAACGTCCGATTGTGCTTCTTTGTCGCTCGTTCCGCGCTCTCGCTTGCACTTCAAGCCTACATGGAACGCCTCAGAGCGAGGTAACGGCTCTATCGAATTATAAGACGTTGTCACGTCAAAAAAGTAATGTCAAACGTTTGGCGCGAAATATTTATGAATAGACTAATGTTTTAATGACAGTTAAATACGCGCGAACTACATTTTACGATGGTTTTGAGAACATAACCTAGTTTTTACGACGATGTATTTATTTGTTTCAATGATTACAGTTTTTATTGACTTCCCTAAAGACGGAGCAAAATTATTTATAGATGTGCCCTAAAATTCCCGATCTGATTGAGAGAATCATTCAACAGCCTATCAACTTAAAGTATCTGTAGGATGTTTGTAATTCATAAACAATAAAATAAGATATAAACACAGCGCGTTGAGAACATAAAAACACACTTAGAATTAAAATCGGTCAAGGGTTTATGAAAAATCTATTTATATAACCATTCCTAAACCGTAACAATAAATTTCACGAGAGATAAAAGCTAATAGAGATTATAAAATAGCTCATAATACGAATTGAAGCCAAGGCAATACGATTGATTCTGGATACTGGTCAGATAAAAAATAAAAATGGACGATAAATTAGAATCGTATGATAAATGACCGATTTTGCGTGTGAGATAAATTTATATTGAATAAAATTAATTAGCAACATGGCGTTACAATGTTTCGGATTATTTATTATAATTGCGTTTTATGTAGAGACGCGTTTCATGTTTTGTTTTTGGGTAGAATCAAATTTTAAGGTGTAGGTAATAATATGTTTTTAGCGAAATACAATATAATATGTATAGTGTACATTTCGGGGCATAAAATAAAATAATCCACTTACACGTGAATACACTTTTAGTTTCAATTCATTAATTCGTTTTTATTTTAGCTCTATATAACATTGTAAAACTGGCAACAACTGCTTTTTTCGAAAAAAAAAAATCATTACACAGAGACTCAACACTGCGACTGGCAGGTAAAGATTACGAAAACATTTTTTATAGAACATTTTTGAAACACAAATATTTGCACGGAATACAGATTTTCCGTGTTTCTTTTTATTATTGTCGATTCGAAAAATTCCGAGCTACAAAGCAAACAGCGGTTTTGATGTTAATTGATAATAATTAACATTGGGGCTCGTATTTCGCAATTACGTCACTTGCGATGGAATATGTTACAAGATATTACTAAAATATATAATACGGGACTTGGTTCTACACGAGGTTATGTTCGCAAGGACTTTTAATTATTTGTTATCAACACATAGACATAAACAAAAAATAAATTATACAGTTAAAAAAAAATAAAAAACACTAATAAAATAAACTAATGGAATTATTAATTATTATATTGTCACCGATCCTAAAAGTGTAAGAAATCTGTCCGTTTAAAGTGGGTCAAAATCGAATCTAAGGAAGTTATTAATATACAAATATATTAATATATACCTAGTTAAATTATTACAATTCGCAATATATTCATTTACCTTGACTCTCGTGAGCATATAAAGTATAAGTATACTTATGCATAATATCTACTAATCTTTTTAAGTTATTTAAAGTCAATCCATCAGTTTTAGAGTGCTATACAAACATACTTTGATATTGTAAAGTAGGTATTTATCTACAACTAGGTACTTGACGCTGCAACGGTGTTAGAGCTCACGAACTAGAATATTCATAAATTTACTTTTTTAATATTCTAAATTCTAATAATAAAATATATGAATATTACTAGCTGTGCCCCGTGGTTTCACGCGGACTTTCCTACAGAACAAGTGCAAAAGCAAGTATTTCTACCACTTACATGTGTGTTATTCTGGTACTTACATAAGCTACAACAATGCCAAGTATCATCAAAATCCTTGCAGTAGTTTTTGAATGATTGTATTATAAACACGAAAGTTTCTGATATTTAATACTTTCACGCAAAAACCGCAGGCGATTTTGATCTTCTTCAATTCCTACATTATTAAAGAAAATTTGATTGTTTTTCACGATTTAAATTAAAAAATAATAATATAAAGACCGATTTTCTAATAATTTTACCATACGCAAGTTAGTTTTCCCAGTAACATAGCCTATTATTTTACACTAGCTTTCCGCCCGCGGCTTCGCCCGCTTTGTCTAAAACCTAATAAATTATATACTAAAACCTTCCTCTTGAATCACTCTATCTATTAAAAAATACCGCATCAAAATCCGTTGCGTAGTTTTAAAGATTTAAGCATAGGGACAGAGAAAGCGACTTTGTTTTATACTATGTTGTATGAAATAAAATCTGGCAAAAACTATACTCTACAGAACAAGTTATTTATCGCACGTGGCAGCTAATAATTAATGTTTTATTGTTTTGAAACAAAGCTAACTGATTGAGCTCACCTTATCGAACGATAAGAGCAATGTCGGATAAATAAATCGCGTGTGTTTATTTATGTTTGTTTACGTATAAAAAGTCCCTTGTAGAGTAGAAGAAAATGCTACGAAAAAGTTATTGCTACCATATTATTTCAGTTTATTTTATTTTTGTTGTTACTGGCAACTTTTAACATTCTTTTTTTTTCAAGATATCAAGCAATTTGTATCAGGCATGAATATGAGCCGTTTGGATACAACATACCTACAAGACTTTGTATTTGAAACGCACGCAATAGAGTTCATCTGTTTAGGAGTTCCGGTGTCAGATTCAAATGTTACACTATTATTATGTTATACTATTACATATTTGCGTTATGAGTTCATAAATAATCTGACACAATAACAATTTAGTAGTTACAAAAAATATTTTTACCATAATAAGATATTTTTTTTTATGTAGAGCTCCTTGCGATTTAAGTATTTTAAAACGAATTAAAATTACTCTTATATTAAAAAGTTAGTTATTAGAAATGTGTATTCTTGTTCATTAAAAATGTATCATTAATCAATTAATACAAAAATCTAGGTTCTATTTTATATATATGACATTTTCTTCCAAGGATTCAGGTTCACGTTTGAAGCCCGCAAGTTCCTGGTGTTTTCATTTTATGTAAATTCTAGTAAAGGCAAATAACAACCACCTAATTTAAATATTAATACGTAAAATAATATTTTACTCACGTATTTGCCATGACAGCCTTTCTAACACTAACAAAACACAGCCAAAGAAAGCAAAATTGTTCGAAAATGCAAATTCTGAATTTACAGTCTTAGAAAATAAAAAAAATAATTCACGCTATTTTTTTTCTATCTTCCCATTTTAAAAAGCACTGGCTGAAAATTTTAAAGTCTTTCGAAAAAAAAGTCGAACTGTCACTTTGCGCGGCAAAATCGCTTGACGTTTGAACGTCAGTGTAGCGCGCTAGTCCAAATGAAACTGCGCTTGGCGCCTTCTCACACCTGATTTAATAACGCGGTAAATATACATATGTTTAATATCAAACTTTGTATTATTGAAACGGTATGTAATGTCTCAATTTTTAAAGCGTGATTCAGTGCTTACGCAGCCGCCGCAATCATATTTATTCAGAACTGGTACACAATTCATGGGAATTTTATTGTCAATGTGTATAGTTATCAAACCACCAACTAGAATTAATGAAGCATGAATTAATAGACGTAATTGACGTAATGCAATCTCGTGAATAGTCGCTTTTCAATAAGCTCCGATTTTTCAATCCTTGGTTAAAATTTATCCGTCCAATAAAGTATTACACGAACATTTTAAAATGTCACCTGTAAACTGTCATATACGGACAATTAGAATACATTTTTGAAATGGTAGTTTAATACGTTATTCGATGAATAAGTTTTAACCAAGGATTGAAAAATCAGCCCATTATTAGTGCTAATTGATTAGGCTCGTCGGTTATGCAGAATTTACAAGTTGTTTTCAGTTTTTTACACAGCCAAATGACGTATCAGCAATATTAATTGATTATTTATTTTTAAACTTACTCTTACTATTTAAAAATAAATGACATTATAAATAATGATTGCTGTTGTTTTATTTTAATTTGGCAGCAATTTGTACAAACTGCATCTGTTCGGATCTGCATTCATTTTATCTTACTTTGTTGATATTAAATGCATTCTACAGTGGCAGGTACATTTCCCATCTGTTTCTCTGATTGAGTTTCTTTAGGGCCAGGGGCAAAAAGATAACTTCTCTACAGCTTCCATACTAATCTACCTTATTCTATAATATAAAAATGAATCGCAAAATGTGTTGGTGAGCGCATAACTCGAGAACGGCTGAACCGATTTCGTTATTTTTTTATAATGTTCCTTGAATTACAAGGATGGTTTTTGATAGAAAACGTAAACATGTACCACGGGCGAAGCCAGGGCGGACCGCTAGTAAGTATATAATATATAAAATTTCTCTCTCTTCCGAAAAGGCTTGACCGAATTTTAAAATTTTGTGTGCATATCAGTTAGGTCTGAAAATTGAACAACATCTATTTTTCATACCCCTGTAATAAGACAGCTAGTAGTATAATATTATTTGTGATTCCGATATATTTTACTAGCTCATCGCCCGCGGCTTCGCCCGCTTTGTCTCAAACCTAATAAATTATATACTAAAACCTTCCCATTGAATCACTCTATCTATTAAAAAAAACCGCATGAAAATCCGTTGCGTAGTTTTAAAGATTTAAGCATACAAATGGACATAGGGACAGAGAAAGCGACTTTGTTTTATACTATGTAGTGATCATAGAAATCTAAATAACAAGACAACACTCTACAACTCTATGTACTTACTAGGCTTTCGGTTTGTATAGAATTTCATGAGTTTGATTTTAATTTGAAATTAAAATTTGTATTGTTATTAATTTAAATTTAAATAGATTTAGTTTAAAAGTATATTATTAAACGTAGAATTTTTTTTTTTTTTTTTTTTATGGTAGAAGAAGGCAAACGAGCCGACGCCTTGCCTGTGGTAAGCTAAGTGCGCCGCCCATAGACTACCGTAACTGGGTTACGGGTGTTGCCTACTGGTAAAAGGAGAGGGACAGGATATTTAGTAAAATGAAAAATAATATTAAGGAAA
>CAJQZM010038942.1:22009-44465 GCA_907164665.1 Colias nastes
AAATTGTCTCTAGTTTTAATTTCGCACTCAAATCTCAAAGATGTTATTTCCTTCTTTAGGGCGCTTTTCTATCAATAATATGCGAGGATGTGTAGCGAGGAATGTGTTTGTAAATAACCAATCATATCGCTCCATTTAGTTTGTAGTTTGAAGCGTTTAGCGTTTGAAGCGAGACCACAGAATACTTCTTCTTGTGTTCTCCTAGTGTACAGTGCTGCATATTAAATACATCTCTACCATTCGATAAAATATCAAAATTCATGAATACATTGTAGGCTTATTGTAAGTAATTGACAAATAAAGATACAAACAATTTTACGAACTTTCACATATTTTATTCGTAAGACATGTAAAACAATAAAATATTTGTTTTCTCAAGGATTCTTTAATCGATTCGATGATAAAAATTTTATCAATAAATATTTGAAGCACGTGTTATTTTGCATCTTGTTGAATACTCCAATATGTTATTTAATACGACGTATGAAAGAAGTGTGACACGATAAAATATAGTAAGGTTCCGTATATAGTCTTTTTTTTTGTATCTTTTACGTTTTTTAAAATTGTATAGTTACCTATCAAGTAAATAAATTACTATACTATCGCAAACTTTAAGTATATCCTACAGGTAGGTTTATGAATTTTGAGTGGGAATACTACACCTAAATTCTGGAATGCACCTCTAAATAATTATGTGGAAAATAAAACTTGAAAAATCATTTTATCTTTTAACATTTCTTAAAAATTTGCATTGGTATGCCCATGCAAACTTTAAAGAATTTTCCTTGAATTTTCACATTCAGGAGTCACGGATCACGGATCTAAATAGTAAAAGACTTAGTAACGGAAATCAATAGATAATAATTAAAATGAAATATTAAAAAAATATAAATTACGCCAACGGTTGAAAAATTTCAGCTCTACCTACTTGAAACGACAAGCTTAATTCATTTAAATTTATCAATAACTATATATTATTATCTAACAAAAAAATTATGGAAATCCCCGGTCAATTATAGGTAAATAAAAATACCGGTAATTTCCCCTAAAAAGAAAATTACTTCATTGTATCTGCAATAACGACTGTATTCGAATACCAGGATTATCATATAATATTTATATCACAAAAGCGTTAAGCGACGATATACGCAGGGTTGCTGGTACTCAATGGCGGCTAAAAGCTGAAGACCGAGCTCTATGGCGTGCCTTAGGAGAGGCCTATGTCCAACAGTGGACGGAAAAAGGCTGAAGAGAGAGAGAGAGAGAGAGATTTATCACAATATGTTGTAATTACGCCTTTATTATAACAATATTTTTATTTACATAGATTTTTAAAGAATAGAAAAGAATCGATCACGAGGCGGGATTCGAACCCGCGTCTTTTGCCTTTCGATTACTCTAGTGACCACGGGTGGCCGAGTGGTCAGACGTCACCCCGAAATCCACTAACTGTTAATGAATTTAAAACGCGAATAACACAATTTTAAAACCCAATACTTAAACCAAAAAATAAAACAATGCAAACTATGTACGGATCCCTATAAAACTGGGTCAATAACGAAGAAGCTTGCAATTGGGGTTGGCGGACAATTAAGGCATATGTTTTTCAATGAAGACAATAAATTTTAGCATGAATTTATTTTGGTCTTATTCTGTCTTTATTCAGCTGGGAGTTTGTTATTTTGGATCAAGCAACAAAGCATAAAATAAGAATTGGAAAATACGTACTACGAAGACTGTTTTCGCTGAAAAATACCGTAAAATTAATCATTATTACTGTGAAAATTTTATTTTTTACATTTTTAGTTCGTTCGATTCCCGGTCGAAGTAACTAAGTGAATGTTCAAAAATGTAGTTCTATTTCTTTTTAAAAATAAAGGAATGTTTCCTTTCAGCAAAATTTGCTATCTCCAGTATTTCTAGTACTTTCCCTCCAGGGCCCATCGAAAATTTCCACACTGTATAAAAAGTATGACTAGAAAAAGGTACCTATAGAAAATTCTACTCAAATATAACTATAAGTAATAAAATAGAAATCATAGCTGTAATAGTAGCATCAATTGTCGAATGATTGTTGAATATCTTGTGAATGTGTTGCTTCTAATTTCTTAGAACATAGAAAAGAAACATATCTAATACTTACTACAAAAGGCTGAACTACCTAATATTTTAATCTATAGCCAATACAATGTTAGAGTTTATTTGCGCGATCTTCTCGACCTTGCTAATTTCGACTCGAAATTAGCAAGGTGTGTATAGTCGAAATTTTCGACTATACAAGTTATACAACCCACACCTATTCTATCTGGACTATATATAATAACTAGGTAATGAGTTCACCTTTGTTTATGAAGTAAATTGGAAGGTTAACCTCAAAACATCACAGATCATAACAAGTCATAAGTATTAGTTCTTGACTTTGAAATAAAATAAAACCAGTGTATAAACCTTGAGGTGACATTAAAAACGACACAAGAGCAATTACTCAATACATTTCAGTGTCTATTAGTAACGAACTAAAAATATGAATTCATCATGTATTTGAAAACAAATAGTTCATTCAAGATTGTTTGGAACTCGTAAATCATAGCATTCTTGGATATATTTAGATTTCCCGCGATGTTATGTGTGTATTCTAACCCTTATCCAAGCTTTCTTACTTGCAATCCTGTCAGGTTTGAGCAGTATGGGTTTTTACGTGCCTGTAAAACGCATGGATGAATTTATGTTTTTCTGCACAGAATACCCATTCTAAAACAATTTGTCTATTGCGTCTTTATAGATACAGGAATGACAAAAAATGTTTTGCTCTATCTACTCTAGGTACCTATTTCATTTTTTTTTCTATTTCACATACATAGTGTGATGTATATAAATATTATACCATGTTGTAATTGATGATAGGAAATTATAACGTTTCAAAACATTGAATATTTTAACTATTATTACTGTTGACTCTAAAATTACGATTGGTAAGCTTTTGTGTAGAAGACTTATGTGTCTAATTCAGCCATTTACTTAGTTCAGTCAGGGAAATAAACAGTCATGTTAACAATTATGAATAATCAAGTTTACAAGCCAAGAGAAACGCTTACTGAAGAATCTATAAAGAAAAGCATTAGCTTAACCTTAGAGAATTGTTACTGCCGGTTCCATGCCGTTTTACGCTTGTTTATCTTGGCGAAACCGCACTTCGTAGTATCAAAACTAATGTAAATAAATAGAATTGACATGATAACACGGAATATCCTAACCTTGATCCTAACAATAAGAGGAAACATGTTACACGAAACAGATTTTGTTTGCGTCATAATATTGTTATGGCCTCGATTCGGCATTTATTTTTATAAAGGACCTCGACGATACAGGTATTTGGGACAGGGGTGTTTTGAAATGTTTATTATTGTTGCTACTTGAAAGCATTTCGGAGAAGAGAAGACATTTTCTACTTAACTACCAAGGTCATGGAATAATTTCGCAGAAGAAAACTAAGCTGTGACTAAGGGCCGAGTTCATTTGCTGATAAAGTCACAGATAACCTATTTAATAGTTTTTTCGTATATTTTTACCCATTTTTTGTCATTTTCACTAATAAATCTTCACAGAATCATGAATTGCATGCTTTCCTGATTAAAAAATGTGTGCGTGTACTAGTGTACACACGTAAGAAGTGAAACTTCTTTATGGCCTTATTTATGCAACTTTACAGAAATACGTCGAATCACGCGTGGTAGGGATTAGAAAAAGATGGCGCGTAACGGAAAAATGTTACGCGTAACGAAAAAATGTTACACTAATTTTTTTTCCAACCCCGATAAAGAAGTTTCACTTCAAAAATATACTTCAAATCTATATAAAGACCTCGTCTAAATCTATAAAGTGTTTTCTGTATAAACAGAACAATGCAATTGTTTATGTGTTTTTGGATATATTTTAAGAAGAGAATCATGTTATAAATCACAAATAATTATTTTAAATTGATCAAAGATACCCTGAAGGTTAGACGTGCTTTTGATCCTCTTAGACAAACTTTCTATCACAAATATTTATATGTATATTGTATATTGTATATCCTACTTTGTGGTAAATATAGGTCAAGATAATTCAGGTAGAAACTAAATAACATTTTTTTTTATATATTTCCTCTGGAAATAACATGTACGTTTTTGAAGTGAAGGCTTTAGGCGCGTTTAGAGTAAAATTTCAAGGTCGCGTCATAGCAATACCGTCACGTCAGAGAGTAATGCGACGATTTTGGTATCTTTCAATCTTGCCAAAGAAGTTTCACTTCTGACACGTGTGCTCGCCAGTCGCCACACACGCTCTTTCATGTGTAGCTATCACGTAATTCTTAAACAATAATACAATTGTAGAGTACATACACGTACGTCGTACGCACATACTCGATTTTACGGCAATTTAATGTTGCCATGAAAACAAATACGCTTGTGGTAAGTTCGTCTAGGCTGTTTGATGTTGAGCCTTCGCCATAAAATGTAATTGCGGTCTATGATCGCGTCACATTTGAATTTGGAATGTCAGTGTGCGATGCATTCCATCAAAGAGTATAAATAGCAGTGCGGCTGGCAACAGAAAAACAGTCATAAACCGAGTTCAGGTGAACCGACAGCTTGAAAGCACTAAATCATTTTTAGATCAGCGCCCGCAAACATTAAGATTTACAGTCGCTTTTGTAAACGTTATGGCTTTAAGTATTTGAATTTACTGGGAAATCCTGAATGGGTTTTGTTTAGGAATTCTTGTTTCGTACTTTTTAGGTAAACATAGCAAGATCAAGATTTTTGTTATAAGTGATAGATATATATTTTAAATCTAAACTAATATTATAAAGCTGATGAGTTTGTTTGTTTGAACGCGCTAATCTTAGGACCTGCTTGTTGGATTTGAAAATTTCTTTCGGTGTTAGATAGCCCATTTATCGAGGATATGTTATCATCACTAAGCCGAGCAATGCGGGTGAAACCGCAGGGCACAGCTAGTAAATAATAATACCAAAGACATCTATCCATAATATATTGTCTACAATGATAAATAATACATTGTAAGCTATTAATTATTTAACAAAAGAAACCTGACCGTAATTTAGTGTAGGTAACCTAAGTTCTTAATGATACAACTGTCCTCTACAAGACCTAGGCATTTTTTATTTGTCACCACCGGGACAAAACAATTTTTAAAAATCTTTATTCTAAGAAAATAATATAATACACACTTTATTGGACAAAAAATACAAGTACACCTTATACAAATTAATTAGGTACAAATATTTTGCAAAAGGCGGTCTTATTGCTGCACTGCTATCTCTGCCAATCAATATTGTACTATTCTTGTTTATTTTAACGAGTTCCAGGCCTCGAAGTTTATAACAGCTTACCTTCGTTTCTACAATGCCGAATTCCTAAATTCAGAATAACAACTTGTAAATGATTATTTACGATTTGAATTCAGATGATTCTTTTGAAATTTGTTAATTTAATATTAAGTATAGAAACTTATTAATCTAATTTATATTCTAATTATTATGTATTTTATATAGGCGGGATTCGATCCGCGTCTTTCACCTTGCGAATCACGAATGCAATTTTTTTTTAAGAAATCTAATTTGTAAAGCATTTGAAAGCTAGGTATACAAAATTCAATATCATATTTTGAAGTAAAACTATTCTATAAGCGTGATGAGAGTAAAATTTCAAGGTCGCGTCATGGCAATACCGTCACGTCATGAAGTAAGGTGACAATGTTGGTATCTTTGAATCTTGCCAAAGAAGTTTCACTTCTGACATTGTGTGCTCGGCATTCACGCTTATGTTTTATATGGTATAATATTTTATAGATTTAAATACCTACAGATCCTATAATTTGAAAAATTGACCAATACTACATTATTTATTATCTACATTGAGTGTGACAAATGATTGTTAGACGAATGGCCTAGATTATTTATTGCCAATTGTCGATCAAAAATATTATAACGCAGTTATATCATACCATAAAATATATGTAATATCTTCTCTTATTAGGGTCTATTGATAATACAGTTAAAATCAATTTAATGCTTGCTGTCTCTTAACCTTAACCTCAAAATTGACCTCAGAAACCTCAAATACGTTCATATTTTTCCTTAAAATCAACCACAATTAGAGAAGAAAATTAGAAAATTTTGTATACTTATTTTCATTAAAAAAGAATAAAATAAGATGTTTCCCAAAAAAATATCCGGTAGAAAAGTCAAAATAACGTTCTTATTGGGGTATAGGGCAGATCTATTTCACTGATCGATTTTCTTTACGGACTATGGTAGATCAGACATTCCTGCTACATTCTTATTTATTTTTACTTATTAATATTCTTTAAATACAATAATCGAGGGCGGTTCTAAGCCGTTATCCACTCTAATACCAAGGAGGCTAATGCTTCAAGTCGGTAAAAAACAGGTTCAAAATTTATATATTTTCACGAAAAGCCATACCACAGAAAACTTAATCTATACTAATATTATAAAGCTGAAGAGTTTGTATGTTTGAACGCGTTAGTCTCAGGTACTACTGGTCCGATTTGAAAGATTCTTTCAGTATTAGATAGCCAATTTATCGAGGAAGGCTTAGGCCATATATCATCACGCTAGGACCAACAGGAGCGGAGCCACGCGGGTGAAACCGCGGGGCACAGCTAGTAACTAACGCCATACAACAATGTTTCAAAATACCGCCAAGGAATTCCACATAATACAACCGCAATCAGACACCTAGCATTACATAACGCCATTTTTATTAATAAATAGCTTTTAGATGAGATATAATGGTTACTGCACTCGACTTTATTCACGTCTGAATAGTTGCATATTTAAGAACTGCGGCGCCAAAATTTTCGAAGTGTTTACAGCTCAATGCGTTTGATAAGGATATTATTATCTCTGATCGACGTTTGGAATTTGTGCTTTGATTTATTTAACTTTTAAATATAACAGGTACACGTGCATTATGTAACCACAGACTAATAATAATATACTAGATGTAACTATTTTTTATGTAGGTACGTTAATATGTATTTTTTCTTCTCTTTCTTATATGGCAATTCTCGATCCCAGTGTATTCTGTCATATGTATTTCAATTAAAATACATAACATTCATAATATTTACTTCTGTTTTGATACTTGTAAATGATGTATTAAATAATTAAATATTACGTATGTTGGGGAAGCTACTCATAGTTCTTCAGCATGGTTCTTCAGTCAGACGATATTCAAACAGTAATTAATACCTCCACAATTATTTAGTAGGCAGTTTATTTCCTAAGTATTGACAAAAAATACAACTATAAGATCCACAGAACATTTTCAGATCAGAAAGCTTTGATGCCAAAGCGTGCCAAAGCTTTACAAATACAAATAACCAACGCAAAAGATAAATTTTGATATTTGTTATGAGAAGTTTCAATTCGTGGTTTGGCTCTGATCAAAATATTTACAATTGAATTCGATATTTGGTTTTGAAGCATTCAAATATTTTAGATGAGAAATTTTGAAGAATAGATTGGCGAAAGACACAGTTTAGAATCCCGCCTCGTGATCGAATTTTTTTCTACTTAATACTAGTGGTCCGCCCCGGCTTCGTCCGTGGTACATTTGACGTTTTCTATCCATAAGAAGTAAGAACCATGCTCGTACCAGGAATATTATAAAAAAAAAATTAACGAAATCGGTTCAGCCATCCTCAAGTCATGCGCTTATACCATCACATTTTGCGAATCATTTTTATATTATAGATTTTCCATATTTACAATTGTTTCAGTTTATTGTTTTTACTAAACATATAATTGACTATATCTCCCTTCCGTTCCAACAGTTTGTAAATCCCCTTGTTATAAATCGAATTGAATTCATACATGCTTCGGTCATCGATGCATTTGATATTCTTATAACTGTCAAGTGGGTGGGCAACGTCCGTAATATAAATATTTATTGAGTGCTTCTTAATTGATTTATGGTTCGTTAGAAGGGATGTTTAATAAACACGGATCGGTGACAGCCTCTTCATTATAAAATTTAAATGCCACATTGTTTAAACATTGCGCAAGGAACGCACGTGTTGATTTCTTTTCATTCCGTTTATTGCTACGGGCAACACTGTAAATTACATCGAGTTAAACTTTCAAACAACAAACAAAAACTTTCCATACATAAATACGTTGACGTTTATTTTTTTAAAGGGTTAGTGAATTGGCGGTAAAATATTGTAACCACAGATTATATATCAATCGTTCTATCCATAAATAATCGGAAACGGGAATACGTCAAACAATACATCACAAGGCGTAGTTGGAATTTCGAATAGGCACTGAAACATGATCGAATCGTTAACCGCCGACGTAGAGCCCTAAAATAAAACCGATTCATTGATACAAAGCTATTGATAGGATTATTTCGATTCAAATTGGAACGGTGAGGTCATAATACTCAACACAAACAATTTGGGAACTTGCACAAATACCAAAAGGTCGATTTTGTTTATTGATAACATAAATTTTGAAGATAAATTTGGAATGTGAACTTTACTTCACCTATGAAGGCGATTTATTATCTATGGTATTTAACCTATTTTTATATTGATGCACTCATAAGGATGCACTCAAATATTTATATGTGAATACAACGTGACGTAATCTAATTAAGGAGACCAAAAGCCAGTCCTAGCTAGCCGAAGCTAGAAAATTGTCTTCCTATTCATTCCTACTCTTATTAAAAGTAAACCTAATACTTACATAAACGATACTGAGTATTAGGTAATTTCGTTATTCAAATTGAAATAATATTGTGATAAAAAATTACGGCGCGAACTGTGTTATTTTTTTTTAATTATCTCCGGCCTGTCAAACAGCGATGGACTCAGGTGACAGGTCCTCTCACTGTACAACAAAGTTGCAACTCTTTAAAAAACAGTAGATAAGAAAGTGCAATAGATTATTTAAATAAATCCGTCGTTTCAATTTCATTGCGATAAGATCATTGAGCGCAACACTTTCTTTTGCTTATATCGTAAATTGAACTGTCACTGTTTAAATTGGAGATTATTACGCAAAATATCAACGTTGAAGTTTAATTTAAATTGGTATTCGTTACGTTTGTATTCAAACGTCAAACGGTTGTTATAGATTGTAATATAATGCCGCCATTCACGAAAAATTAGTCTTTGAGTAACTAATGCGTATTTTGTTTTTAATACTTACTTGCTTTTGGCAGTAACATTCGCTTGATTTCGTGGTATGCTAAGATTGTACGCACATAATATTATGTATTAAGTAAGTATGTATTTTTTGTGCAAATTTTCATTCAAATATGATTAGCCGTACTTAACTATTTGTAAGTAAGTGTAACAAAGTTCATCCTCAAATGTTTTCTAAAATCTATATACTAAGTATATCTGTACCATATTATACAGACAATTTTTTGATTCTTTGTTTATTTAATAATTATAACAGTCAACGGAACACCGAAACGGGAAACCTCTACCTATCCTTATAATTAAAAATTGCTGCAGAACGCTACTGTATTGTTGGGCTATTTTTAATCCTGGAGCTTATTACCTAGTATTAATTACATTACCTAATAAGTTTCGCGGTGTTGCCTCAATCCAATAATTAATTACTTGTAAACCCAAGATTTCCATGAAAATCGAATGAATCACAATATTTATCAGAGTAATTCAGGATAATTTGGGAGTAACGGTGAATAATTTGGATATTTTCAGTAATCAGGACACAAACAGATGACGCAAGACGATATTATCAAACTCAAACTCAAACATTTATTTTTTCATTATTACACTTTTATCAAAGCTTTTGAATCGTCAAAATAGAGCAGAATAATAATAATTATGTATTTTTATTTTATCAAAATACGTCGAATTAAAACACGTTAAAATCTTTAATTTCTGAACGTTGAAATATTTTTTTTTAGTCTTATGCTTTCTTTTTTAATTATTTATCTGTGAATTTGTGAAATCACCCGTTTAGCCGTGAAAATTATTATATATGTAGATTATTAGTTTAATATCTTATAATCATAATGATGTAAATTAAGAAATTGTGAATGTCAAGCTCTACAAATATTTTATTTGTAATCTAAAATGTTTGAAATAAACCGTTATTCGTTTAAAAGCAATAAATACACTTGTATTTTTAACTGATTGGGTAAATGCATCCTTCAGTTAGATATAGAGTTACTAAAACATGCATTTGGCATTCACTTTGAACCATTTGGCTCAAGACGCGGTTAATTTTTAACTGACAAAGTAATTTTTAACTGAGATTCCACATTTAGATAAGCTATTAGTGTTATAAAAATAAATAATATTAAATAAATTTCTTATAGCGTTAAGTGAATATTATTTTGTCGATAATAAATAATAAAATACAATAAAACCGTTTTTAATTATGTTTAAGCCTAAATAAATACTTTACCTGTTTTGTTTGTCGAGGAACCGGGTGAATTTAGGCCATATTATTTAACACTCGATGTTCAAAAAAAATGCAAAATACAAAAAAAATATATTTATTTTATTACCTAAAAACTTAAACAACATACTTAAATATTCAATTTGATTTATTTACATTAATAATAATTAGCCAACGTTTTACAAAATCACATCATCAAGAGGCCTAAAACGGTCTCTACATTCAACATAACCTAGACTTTATTAAAAAATTGGTTGTCTGTAAAGTCGGTTTACAGACGATAGTTGAACGTGACAACGTCCGATTGTGCTTCTTTGTCGCTCGTTCCGCGCTCTCGCTTGCACTTCAAGCCTTACATGGAACGCCTCAGAGCGAGGTAACGCCGCATGAGTCATGTTTTTTCGTGCGTGCAGCCGGCTAAATCGAATTATAAGACGTTGTCACGTCAAAATATTATAATACTAGCTGTGCACCCCGGCTTCACCTGTGGTACATTGTCAAAGATTGGTCAACTCAGAAACCTTCGTGGGTACAACACTTTGCTCAACATAACATGATAAGATGTATCTTGAATCTTGCCAAAGAAGTTTCACTTTTGACACGTGTGCTCGGCACACACGCTCTTTTTTATATCTATTTCAATCTATCCACTGTTGTTTTTATATAAAGGTACTTATAAAATTCAAAGTCCTTTGCATAAATAGATAAATGATTGCAAATAGCTTTCGTCATTTTCTCTTTGGCTGAGTTGAACTCAAAATTGTCGTCGAACGATTCGGAAATATCGAAAAACGACTGCGCTGTCGCGTCTTCGGGGTTCTTGTCGAGGAATAATCTGTAAAAAGTAATAATTTATTAATAAAAATAATAATTTCAGGTTATTTACAATATAGCATGTGGTTGCAAGTTGGAAAATAAATAAAAGAAGATCTGTCATAGTGCAACACCAATTAAAAATAGGGATATTTTCGATACAACCTTTTCGAAAAAATGCACAATAAAACCTACAAAATATAAGGATAATCCTACTTACTGATATTATAAATGCGAAAGTTTGTAATTTTGTTTGTCTATGCGGGTTTTCCTCCGACTACGCGGGCGAAAAGCTAGTATAGCATATAACAGAAAACGCATCTTACATATTAAAATAATTGATATCGCTTGCCATAAATGACGCATTATTGTGCACAAAACAAAAAGGATGCATCAATAACACAGCAGGTTAAACGCATTCGTCATAAGTAATTATATATATCATGTATATGAGTAATTCAACCTCAAAGACATCAATCGATACATGTAATCCTTCAAGTTGTATGCCGAATTGCTTTTCAAGTGCAAGCATGAAAACTATCTCCAAAGTATTCGAATTGAGAGCATATTGTATGGGAATTTGAAAAGCGCCTCTGCCGTGCGTGAAAGGAACTAATTTTTATTTGTACCGAATAATGACGTCATGATGATGACGATACGAATACTTTGACTGAGAATTTACAAATACATACCTACTTTGTCGATAATTTCCGCGCTTACGTTTTAGAAGAAATGTCGATTTTTAGGAACAGGCAGACTGCGACATCCACTTTGATTTATACTTAACTAGCTTTCCGCCTGCGGCTTCGCCCGCTTTGTTTAAAACCTTATAAATTACATAGAAAAACCTTTATCGAGAACCATGCTATCTATTAAAAAAAACCGCATCAAAATCCAATGTGTAGAATTAAAGATTTTAGCATACAGAGGGATATAGGGACAGAAAAAGCGACTTTGTTTTATACTATGTAGTGATTATTATTTTTATTAAGTTTGAAATATTTTGACAAACTGCTGGGCCGATTTTATAAATTCTTTCACCAGCAGAAAGCTACATTCTTCTAAATAACATATTTAATCATATATATATTATTGTATTATTGTCGTGAATATATAATCAAGATTGTCATTGCAATTATTATCTTGAGTGACATCAACGGTTACTCATACATGTCATTGAAAATCCCCGATTTCCGATTTCAATTGTTTTTTTTTAATTGCATTATTCATTCATTGTATTTTAATCAAATGGAATGTCAAATATTGATTTATGATTTCGTAAGGGGAAACCTAGCACGGTTTCTATGACATTTTTAAGGTAAAATCTATAAAATTTGTGCAGAAAAAAATAGATTTTCTTTTTCAGGTTTCTAACTTTTTTGTCTGAAAAAAGGTACCTAGTTTTTTTTTATAAAATTATCCTCATTTTAAATTTGAATGTAGGTCAAATTACTGTGAGATCCATGTGAGATCAAAGACTATTTTGTTTACCTAGATAGAATTATCCAACCCAGCTTGTAAACATAACGTAGGCTTATTACTTCTTGCACGAATATTTTCTCTACCATTCTACATTATACAAATGAAATTGAAAAGTCTAAAACTTTCCTTTTTTTTAAGAAGATAATAAACATCCGCAAGATAACACTATCTCCTTTAAAATAAGATGATGCAAAAATACAATATCTGTACATTTTACATTATATGCATTGATATAAAAAATCGAGTTTTACACAATTTATAACTCTATTATTTATGACTCGAAAATTTGCACTGGAAAAATCTTCCATATCATTCGATGGAAATCACTTAAAGGCACTTAAAGCGAATTTTAAAATTAAAGTCACGAAAAAGCTAAAAATCTACAAAAAAACTATTTTTTTATTCAATCAGACTTCTCCTAGAAGCACTATTGAATCGGCACAACAGTTTTACCAACCACCTATTACCACCTATTCGGAAAGCAGTTTCCACGGAGAAAAACCGGCAAGCAAATCCGTAGTTGCTCTTTTAAAATCATCTCAATATTACAATATAACTTTACACAATATTAGGTAAGTACATTTACCATAATATATACATATACTCACCTCAAACAATTCTTAATATACGCGTAATAGTCCAAAAAGCACAAACACGGTCCAAACTCCAACGACACAGGGCTGGACGCGTCCAACACCTCATTTTTAGACTGCACTAAATTACTATCTGTATGGGAAACCGCATTATTTTCCTCCCCAAATCTTCTAAAATATAATTTCCTTATTAACGTAGATGTGACTACTGGGATTTGTTTATTTGTGTCTATTTCTAAAGTCCGTCTATTGTATTCTTCGTGATATTTGTCGATTGCTACTTCACGTTTGACGTCTATTATAATGTGTTCTAAGTCGTGGGTTGAGGATAGAAGCTTTATTTTGTGGCATAATGTTTGTATTAGCCAGGAGCCGTTTATTTCGTCTCTGTAATAAAACGTTTAACTGTAGATATTTTAGAGAACTAAGATCGCTAAAATCTATTTTACTTTTTTAACATTAATCGCAAAAGCTAGTCAGGCAGCGGAGGAGTCAGCCATATGGAGGTACCAAATGGTTTTCAATATTATTTAAAAAATTAACGAATATTAATTGTAGACGATTTTCAAAAGTACGTAGGAAATTTAAAATTAAAAAAAAAAAAGTATTAAAACGCGAATGGTCAAAAACGTCTATTTGGCCAACTAATCCAAATTTTTAAATATAAGTATAAATTTTTACTATTTTTATAAATTTTCTTTTAATAGTTTCTCGTGTTTTAGTGTAAATAGTTACCTATGTGAAGGGTTCCCCATATAAGAACTATGTAGTACAAACATATCTGCCTCCACTGGCAGAGTGTATGGATTGAAATCGTCATCAATATCTTTTCGTATTTTAGCACTCCTTCCAACGATAACTCCTTGAATATCCTTTGCTCCTCTACAAGCCTGGAAAAATGTAAAAATTCTTTATAAGGTAGTTGTAAAGTACAATATTTGGTCTAAAGTGTATTTTAAAGGCGCCCGTATATTTTTTTGGTAGTCAATAATACAAAAAAATGGTTTTATTTAATAATATTTTAGGAAACGTTATTTGGTGACCATTTATCCATTTTGGTATCCGTTTAGAATTTTTTTGGTAGTAAAATAGGTACTTTTTTGGGTGGTGTTTAAACACAAGCCGTTGTATTTTACGGGACTAATGATTTTGGAAAAATATATGTAGGTACCTATTCATTTTCAATGTATTAATCGCATTCAAATTCATTTGAAGTCTACTCTAAAATCTGCTTATCTAGGTATCTATTTTCTATAAAGAATAGTATACCTACTTACATAAAATGATTTGCCGAAATAATATACCTAAGTAGGTAAATGTATGCGCAACTTTCGATGAACCCAAATTGGATAATTAAGTATTTATTTCCTTTGTGTACAATTTGATATAATTAATGCTACCTAATATAGATACAATTGAAAAAAAATATAAAAATAGTTAAAATGTATAAGTAGGTAGGTACTTTTACGTAAAACAACAGCTGTTAACTGTACCTACGTTTAATTTTTATCCCTCAACCACTGAACGGATTTCGATAAGTTTTGACAAATTGAACATTCTCATTTCAAAAATATATCTCTTATATAAAATGTGTTGCCATACCTGAATAATCAGCAACTTAGGCTTCGTGATCAATGTCGGCTTATTATGCGTTTTCAATGCATCAATAATGTCAAATTCGGTAAACTGCTGGTCCCTCGCCCGGAGGATTCCGTCCCTTGTCCCGTGTGTTAAAACTGCGATCGCCACGCAACCGTAGTCAGTGAAATCTCGCCTTTTAACTGAAAATAAAATAACATCAAGGGTTGCTCCAATCGATGAAGGTAATGGGCCCTCTACACAGCGGTCAGCGTTGGCCCAACAAGATATGATCGTTAATAATTGCCGCCATTACAGCGATTATAAATACTTACAATGACAGCCTATCATAGACATATAGGCTCTCTACCATCTCTCTACATTATCAACGTGGTTGCCTCTCTCGGATCGTGGTTTACTCATATTATGAAGCTGAAGAGTTTGTTTGCTTGAACGCGCTAATCTCAAGAACCACCGATTTGTGTTTCACTATATGTGCATTTATCTATGAAGGTTATTGGCTATATATCATCACGCTAAGACCAATAGGTGTGAAGCAATGCGGGTACATTCGCGGGGCACAGCTAGTTATAATATATACTAGGATTTGTGTAGAAGCTACGGTTATAACTCGAACGATTCTCCCCCGCGTTCCTCTATCTGAACGTATCAGGATACATTCTATAAATCTACGTTATAATAGATACAAAAATAACGATAAATCGCAATACAAGGAACAATCAAAACACAATCTTAATAAATCACTAATGAAATGTAAAGTATGCTGGAGAAAAATAAATGATACCTGCTGTATTAATATAGTTAAAACAAAAAAATAAACAGAAAGGTCCAGGAGACTAGAACCTAGATAAAAATAGGTCGGTAAAAAACGGACTATTAAGGTAATAGAATGGAAACACGAACATCTACTTACCTGCGAAAAAAATCGAAAAGTGAAGCAATTGAAATATCTGCATCTACCCTATCCTATACACCGCACAACATTCATCTTTAATTTTAGTTATAAAATTACCTACATTATTAATAATTAAAAATATCACCCTTTATATTTCCTTTCATATCGATACAGACCACATTTATATACCGATTTTAGGTACACGCACACAAATATATATTTCATATATTTACATCATCTACTTTACGTTACATAGAATTAAAAAACCATTCACAAACATCGATAACAAAATACGTACAAGTATCCAACACCTGAAAGATTTCATCCTTCGTATAGTCTTTATGCTCTTCCACTACAAATCCGAACCTCGAGAATGTATTTTCCAATTCCCTCACATCTTGTTCCGTTCCCAATCTCGGCTTATAACCATAAATATTCTCTTGATTGAATATTATTAAAAGATTCTTCTCGAATTTCTCTAGTTCATATGTAGTTGCGTATTTGCTTAACGCTCTCTGATTGAAAACGTTATTATCAATAACTTCTAATTCTAATTCTTCTTCTTCTTCTTTTTCAATCTCTTTTTCTTCATATTCCGGTGGTTTTTTCAAATCAGCATCAATAGCTATAATATTGTCTTCTTCACTGTCACTCCGGTACACTTTTAGTGGTCTGTATATAGGAGCTAAAAATTCGGAGTCGTTCATTTCCACGGGCTTATTCTTAGAAATTAACAAAGTGTACTTGTTTATTGGTATTATAGTAATCTTATCTGGTCGATACCGCATAAAGATTATTGATTAAAACTTTATTGTGTGACAGATGTTACGTAGGACGTTAACAATTCCGGTGCAATCATCGATGATACAGTATCACTACATAGTATAAAACAAAGTCGCTTTCTCTGTCCCTATGTCCCTTTGTATGCATAAATCTTTAAAACTACGCAACGGATTTTGATGCGTTTTTTTTTAATAGATAGAGTGATTCAAGAGGAAGGTTTTAGTATATAATTAAGCCGCGGACGGTAAGCTAGTTCCTATCTATTGTATCAAAACATAATAAAATATATATACTTACCGCTTATCTTTGAAAGTACAGCACAAACTTTTAAACGTTTTGTGCTGGCAAGAATATGTATCCGTTTGTGATTTTTTAAAGACACGTTACTTCTCGGTAGTTTACATATTAATATTATTACAAAGACAAACAAATCCAAATCTTCAAACCGATCTGTAAAAGATATTCCTTTACCTATTCAAGAGAGGCATATTAGTTTACTCATACTTTACTGCAAAATATAATACCTATATAAAATATACTTACGCCTTTAAATAATGACTAGCAATTACACATTGGATAAATTAAGAAACAAAATATGCTTTAAATAACGATAGTATGCTTTTTGAATAATTTTGTACAATAAAAATTCTATAGAAAGAAAATCAAAAGTAAGGTTCGAACTTTGAATTTGAATAGGTTTTTAATATCAATTTTATACGTGTTTCCACAGACAAAAATTTTCTCCTACTAAAATCTAACTTCATATTTTAATAAGGTAGTATGGAGAAGTGAGAACTTATGTGTAAGTGTGTAACTATAATATATCTATGAAATAAATGAAAATAATGAATAAATAAAGAGACAAGAATTTTTATGTGCTGGACTGAGGATGATGGAATATGGACTATGGAGAATGGATAATATTCATTATATGAATAGTATGAAAAGACTACTCGTGAAAAAACTTTTCGTAAAATTTATTGAATCTATCAAATATACATAAAATAAATTTTTCGCGTCGTGATAAAATGCCAAGAAAGTCCATTGTTTTAATAATATCCGCTCATTCAGTTTTTTTAATATAAAAGTAATATTTTATATTGCAACATTTTTTTACATTTAGATAAAAATGGTAACACTACTCGTAATACGTCATTATTATCACAGAGTAGTGAATACATATACCGTGTTTTCCAATTACAGCACTAGAGCGCATTATGCGGCATAATGCTTAACGTTGAATGTTCCAACTACAGCAACGCTTCGCACAATCGAGCACTCATTTATGTAATGCGCGTGAATTGATGCGTGCAATCGATTTATCGTTAGTAATTATTAATAGGCATGACGACAGTATCCATAAATGATCGTATTAGTGTTTTTAAGGGAAAATGTATAATAAATAAATTAAATATAGTGACTAAGAAATCTTAAAAACATTAAGATTAATGAGATTATCAATAAAATAAAACATTGAAATTCTGCAGTTGGCCATTTTGACTAAAACACGCGTGACGTCACTCCTATGTAAACAACTCACGTCAGATGTGTTTTGTTGTTATGATTATGTTGAGAATACGCATTTTTATTTATTTTCTATTGTTTCACGTATGCTTTATCGACTCAGAACAGAAATATAATTGCGAATTCACGAATACGTGGTTTGGGGTTCTCCGCGCTAACTTTATACAATCATTTCTTATTATTTTCTCGCTTGAAACAATTACTAACACATTTTTGGGCATTATTTTTATGTGGATTCACACTGCAATACTGCACACCACTTATAAACTTTGAAATTCGATTCTTTAACACATATTAATTATATATTTTTTTAATTTTCTTCGCAATGCGTACAAATAATTACGTATTTACTAAAGAGTGACGTCACGCCTACGCCATGACACCTGCGAGCTGTTTTGGCACAGTTAATAAATATTTTTTGAAAAATGGCTTTTATCTTCGTTAAATTTAAGTATATTACCGAAATATAGGGTTTTTCTTGTATAGTAAACGTATACACACATTATGGAAGAGGATTTCAAAATCTTTCGTCATGCCTATTGTTGGAAAAAAATTTAAAGCTTTCGTTTCATTGTAGTTTTTTCGAAATAATCAAAGTTAATTCAAATTGTGTTAAAAAAATAAATATAAGTATGGATGAAGGTACAAACATTGAAAAAAATGTTAATGAAATAATCAAAATCCAAATTACTTAAAATAACCGTAAATATTTTTCAACCAATTATTATGTATACCACTTTATTTACACATTAATGAGGTTATTGCTAACTCTATGAATATTTTTTTTTTCAACACTGAACTTTATAGCATATATACAGACGCTCCGTAGCGCAACCTGCTGGTGCGTTTCACGTTCCAATTAAGCATCAGCATAATTCGGCATTGTGCGCCACTGAGTCGCATTATGCTCTGTAATTGGAAAACAGCCATTGACCACTATATAGACCCAGCCACGTCGATTCATAGAAATCGATTTTTGATAAATCGATACAAAAATCAAAATACATAGATAAATGAAATAAATATTCCACTGAGAAGCTATTTAATTTATCAAATTTCTCATAAAATAAGAAACCTAATCTAATCTACATTTTATTATAAAAAAGAGCATGTGTGCCGAGCACACGTGTCAGAAGAGAAACATTTTTGGCAAGATTCAAAGATACCAAAATCGTTGCCTTACTCCATGACGTGACGTTATTGCCATGACGCGACCTTGAAATTTTACTCTCAACGCGCTTAGAGGAGTTTCACTTCAAAAAAGGCTTTCATGACTTATTAAATTTAAATTTTAAAACATCGATTATTACACAGAAATTTTTTGACGAGAACTACAATCGAGTGGAGCCATACCTCTATTCGATAAGTACTCTGTGTCTATTTTAAATTTTTGATCGTAGATGGGATGGCGTGATTTTTAGCGTTAAATTTTAATATTATTTACTGTTTTACACCGTTAAAAATTTTAGTTTTTCCCGAATATTTTTCTGAAAATAGTTAGATATCATGTGTTTGAACAAACTACTAAAAAGAGTGTAATTTAGTTTATTTATGGTTGTGATAAAAAAGTGAAAATGTTTAATTACAAATATTTAACTCGGGATCATCTGGAGGGTTTCGACAATTATAAGGTATGTACGTAAATTTATTTGAACTATTTAAATTTTGTTATTTATTACACTGAAAACTACTTCTATAAACAAAAACAATAACCTATTTGACGCGATCGATTTGCGCAACATAGCATAGAAAATTGATCGTCTGTAGAATGCGTAATTCTTAATTTAAATAAAACTTTTATTTTAATCTTTTATTTTTATTTTCCACATAATTATCATTTAAATTTTTGCGTTCTGTTTTCAAAATTAATTTTTCAATATATTTTCATATTTTCGGCATTTTCGCTCTTAAGTATATTAAATTTATTTCAATAATAGTACCTAATTCGTATTAAAGTATTTTATTAATTACCTATATAGGTATAGGTATAGGTATCCTTACATTCATTTAATTACTTTTATAAATTTAAAAACAAAATTAAAAAAACAGTTTTAGTTTATAAATTCATTATTCTCTAAAAGAAGAGTAATTATTTATGTAGAGTAATTATATATAGAAGAATAATAATTGGAATATTCAAGTAATTTTAGCAGTCTAGCTATAATCTATGTTATTAGGTATATGTATAAACTATAAAACTCAACTTTCTATGATATGAATTGAAATTCTATGGTATAATTTTTGTGTCTGGGGATAGTTAGGAGACAAACAGGCTTTTTTTTACCGCAGTGTAACATCTCATTCCCATTACAATTCCTTTTGACCATGGAGTGAAGCTGCGGCTGTAAAGCTAGTAAACAATTAGAGTAACTATTGCTCTTTTAAACAGGAAATACTGCACCAATTTCACTGAAATTTGCTCTGTGGATAGATCATGTCATAAAAAAAGCGCACAGATATCAGAAGTGAATTTTCTTTGGCAAGATTCAAAGATACCAAAATCATCGTATTACTCCATAATGTGATTGTATTGCCATGAAATTTTACTCTCAACGCGCCTAAAGGAGTTTCACTTCAAAAATTAGAATGTAAATGTTATATAACACTTAAAATATTTGTTTTCAGTATATGTCGAAGGACACAAGCCCTCTGAGTGTATATGTGATGCACCCATTTTGGAATAAAGTTGTTGAGGTAAGTAACACTATTCCATTTATACATATAAAAAACTTACCATGGCTTCAACCATATTGACCTGAAAAAATAGCCTATGTTACTAAGTAAAGATGTAGCTTTCTACTGGTTAAAGATTTTATTAATTTCTACCTGTGCTCCGCGATTTTACCCGCACTGCTCTGATCCTGTAGGTCTTAGCGTGATGATATATAGCCTTTCTCGATAAATGGGCTATCTAACACCGAAAGAATTTTTCAAATCAGAGCAGTAGTTCCTGAGATTAACACGTTCAAACAAACAAACTCTTCAGCTTTATAATGTTAGTATAGATATACAGAAGAACAAATCTCTTGATAATAAAACAGACTTATGGCCTTTCAAATGTATAAATCTTTTTATAATATAAGTGTAAATGTATGGGGTTGTATTGACTTTTTGACATCGCTACAAGAAACAAAAATGGAAGATTACACACAAAAAAAATGTTTGCGATGTACACCTTATTGATAATTTCCTTATCTTATATATTCCAATGAATCACTACAAATATATTCAACAAATAATTGTGATAAAGATTATTAAATCACATTCTAACCAAAGCCATCATAATCCTAAAGATACATTTAATTTATCCTTAGTATTGAATTAATTAGAAGTGTCCTAATATCTATGTTATAAGAGATTCTTAGATAAGACAAAAGACATAATTACCATAATTATGTGTGATTTTTTGACACTGTTTATGCAGTAATCATTGGCCTTGAATATTATAAGAAATGTCATGATTTCTGCCAGTGGAAAAAATGTTAGTGGAAGCGATTATTATGTAATCTATATCTATCTATACTAATATTATAAAGCTGAAGAATTTATTTGTTCGTTTGTTTGAACGCGCTAATCTCAGGAACTACTGGTCCGATTTGAAAAATTCTTTCGGTGTTAGATAGTCCATTCATCGAGGAAGGCTATATTCTATATATCATCACGCTAAGACTAACAGGAGCGGAGCCACGCGGGTGAAACCGCGGAGCGCAGCTAGTAATAGTAATATAAAGCTGAAGAGTTTTTTGTTTGCGTGCGCTTTTCTCAGAACCTACTGAACCATTTTCAAAACTTCTTTCACTGTTGGATTAGTATGTGATCCCTGTGTTATCGACTATATAAATACCATGGGCAAAGCTGGGCTATTATTTGAATACTAGTCAAATAATATTCCTTCACAAGACACTCACCCCTGCCTGTACTATTAACTATTCTGTGCCCCTGCTAAAGCCATGGTATATTCTAACTAGGTGGTAGGGTTTTAAAAAGCACTTGTTTTAATCAAGCTTCAACTTTTAAACTTTAATTAGTATTAATTAATATGTAGCATTGATTACAGAATATACAGAGATAATTTTTATTGATTAAAGTTACAGTCAAAATTATTGTTTACTACCAACATTTATTATTCTAGTAAAAGTTTGTGTGTTTTTTTTTAAATAGGGATGTGTGAAATGAAAGACTGAATCCAAACCTTCTAGGCCAGTGGAAATTAACATTAAATTCGCAAAGCACGATGTAGTTCTGAATTTTTGGTATGTTGTTTGGATCAGTTAGGGTGATGTAAATCCCAAT
>CAJQZM010038944.1:0-41132 GCA_907164665.1 Colias nastes
GTTCAAACGTATCTCAAATGTGATTTTTTTTTCTTATTTACATTTCAATCCAAAAGATGCATAAACTCATGGAGAAGCAGACGTCTAAATATAATTTAAAAGGGGGATAAATCTATCAACATCTAGTATCTGAACCTGGACATTTTCTAAAAATCCGACAGTTTGTTCATATAAAATTTGAATATTTCAACATGACAATCTATTGGATTAAAAACTGAATTCCGCAAAAGTTTTACGTACACGGAAAATAAACAAAGTGAGATTTGGACATGGCTAAATCGAATACCAAAGTCTATATTTTATCAGAAACTTCGTCGAACTATTCGTGTAAGTATTTTTAAAACTGTTTGTTCTATCTTCCTTTTCGATTTTTTTTGCATCTAGTATTCGAGGATTCTGAAATAGACCACATTTATATTATGTAAAGATTTTAGAGAATACGCATCAACGCTTATTTGTTTTATATTTTCCTATTATAAGAAATCTAGCAATGCCTTATATACATAATAAGTAATGATAAATCAGCAGCTATCTGCTATCAAAAGTATCGATTCTACTGAATGTATTTTTCCATTTATTCTCTTATAACGTTTATCAAAAAAAATATTCTGTATAATTTAAAAAATAGCTTTTAAGTTCTTGCTACGCTAAAGTTTTCAGAAAACAAACAAAAGATTAAAACATCAGAATAACAAGTCGCGCCTTGTTAAAACTTTTGGTGCAGATGTCGCACGTACAGCTGCTCGCGAGTCACTTAACAAGTAGAGGTCAACTTAAACAAATCATTTTAGATTACTGGACATTAAAGTAACTACGATTATCTAAATTTGTTGTTTTTTTTTTTATTAGAATTTGTTTTGCGTAAAATTCTTTCGTACTTTATTCATTTTTTCTGAATGGTAAATTATTACAAAATAATTAATATAGCAGAATCATTAAAATTGATAGAAAATTTAATAATAGAAATTTAATTTTGGGGTGCTCTTTTAATCATGTTAAAACTTATAAACTGTGTACGTTATGTACGACTTACCCGTATTAGCACACATTTTATAATTTGGTTGTGATGCACAATAATACATTTCGTGTCCAAATAGCAAATGCAATAACGAATAGACAAATAGAAAATATAGAGTCAAGAGTTGTTAATGTACAAAATCCATTATAAGTATTTAATGGATACATAGGTATACCAACCCCGTTCAGCCGTTAGCTCCCAAAAGTACAACGAGCAGTGGGCGTATTGCAGGCCTTTTACAATCCGCATAATCCTTAAAAGCTTCAATACTGTATATCGCTGCAACCGCTGTGTGTACTCTTATTGCTTAGTGAAATAAAGCAAATGATGTACCTCTTTATAAGATTGCTTTTAGGCAAATGTATACAAAGTATCTAATACGTAAAATAGCATATAACGAACACATTATAATGTCACATTGAAATTCCTCAACGTCAAGAATAGAAGCAAGCGAAACCGATAAGACGACGTCGACAATCTATAGGTACTTTTGTCAAAGGCTCGACTGAGCCGATTGGAAATATTCAAATCTTTAGCTTCTTTCTGTGTCAGCACTTTTTCAAAATGCCTGTTACGTCTATTTGAAAGAAATTGATCTTTATTGGGTACTAGCTTTCCGCCCGCGGGTTCGCCCGCGCATTCAAAGAAAAACCCGCATAATTCCCGTTCCCGTGGGATTTCCGGGATTGCGTCAAATTCCCGGGATAAAAAGTAGCCTATGTCCTTTCTCGGGTATCAAACTATCTCCATACCAAATTTCATGAAAATTGGTTCAGTAGTTAAGGCGTGATTGAGTAACAGACAGACAGACAGAGTTACTTTCGCATTTATAATATTAGTATGGATTAAGGGATGGTCTGTGTAAGAAAGGTTTTTTATTTCGTACCTATTAATTTTATTAAAGTTTTAAAATAAGTATTTTCTGTGATTAATCCAAGCCAAGAATTTGAAATAATTCATATACTTAATCTTGAAAACAAAACATAATATTCCCTTTCAATACTCATGTATCCAGAAATGTGCAACATCATTTTTAATTAAACCATACGTGCTCCTACAAAATTGAAAAATATTAAATTAATGCCACCGTTCCCTCAAATCTTCGTTAAAGCCGTCAAAACATGTGTTACAAACTTTTTCATTACATCGTAAATCAATCACGGCAAATGTCTAAAATAAATAAAACCGGCCAAGTGCGAGTCGGGCTCGCGCACAAAGGGTTCCGTAGCAGCAAATATAATAAATTACAGTTAAATCAACCTATCTCAAAAACTATAAGAGATACTTTGATCAAACCAAAAATCGTTGAAAGAGTTAATTAGCATGCATCACCTCTATTTTTTTTAGAATTTTATACCCCGTAGTTATAAAAATAGAGGGGGGGGGACATACTTTTTACGACTTTGAGAGCTGATATCTCAAAAACCGTTCACTTTAAGAAAAATGTTTTTTAGAAAACTTTATATCATTTTAAAAGACCTTTCCATTGATACCCCACACGGGTATGTACATCGAAAAAAAAAGTTTCATCCCTCAGTTACATGTATGGGGGGCCCCACCCCCAATTCTTTTTTTTACTATTTAGTGTCATATTTTTGTAGCGGTTCATACAACACATATTCCCATCAAATTTCATCACTGTAGTACTTATAGTTTCCGAGTAAATCGGCTGTGACAGACGGACAGACGGACAGACGGACAGACGGACATGACGAAACTATAAGGGTTCCGTTTTTGCCATTTTGGCTACGGAACCCTAAAAACCATCATACTCGTTATAAACATCAGTACCCGTAAATTTATAACACACATGTCACAAAGTGAAAAAAAAAATTGAAATGAACAACATTATATAAATAAAATATTTTTTTACCTTACATTTTTTCTTACAGTTATTTGCAAAAAATGTAAATAGTGCGCAGCCTCGCAAGTCGCAAAGCGAAAAGTGAAAGCGTATTTTGCGGATTTTCCTCGGCCGCGGACCGAGCCACGTTCACGATTATCGAGCGGATTCGTTCAGCTGTTGCTTAGCGAGGCTGCTCGCTCTGTGTGGGTCCACACAGAGCCTATTTAATAACCATTATTAGTCTAAAAAGAACGTTACTGTTAAGAGATACAGCGTTCCTTAATTGCTAGAAAAAATCAAGGATGCAATAAGTATTGCACCTATCGTTTTCCTGTAACAGTGAAATAAACGTATAAAACACAACTATCAAAAGGTTATCACCAATACCAATCTACACAACTTTAAAGCAACGAATCATACGATTGTTGAGCTTTTTCCCAGCGAAAAGGTTCGTAACAAATAGGCAGACGTGATCTGATAGCAGACGGTAAGGGTCCGTAAACCGGGACGAAGTGTGGGCAGCAACGATTGGGAGCGAGATAGGATTACTGGATACGAACAGGAAGGTTGTTGTTGATTCCTAAACAAATTGCACTGGTTGGGTTCAAATCACCACATTTGTACATCAGGTAGGGATTTAATTTGTTTTATAATCTAGTAATATGCTTAAATTTATTCACCCGTATAAATTTAAGTATAATGTATAAATTACATATATAAAAAAATTGTAGCTAATTAATTTTCGTTCTACATCTGCGATCTTCACTGTTTTAATGAGATTAGTAAATTGATTTTTGTCGCGATAAATTGAGGCGGGTATTAGCAAACATGTTTCTTTAATCCATTCCTATGATTTGAACCACTAGATCCTTTGTTAGCGATCAACAAGATATGGGCTGTAGTCCAACATTACCATAAATATGTAGACAGCAAACAGAAATGTTAATATTCCAATTATTCATAAAGGAAAACAACCGCCTTATCGTTGGTAATGAAACATTACTTCCAGATTTGGCTACATGTTGAAAAAAACGAAAGGTTTGAAATATGAAGCCATTAAAACTTTCCCATAGCAAGAGCACTTACTTTTTTCCTTCTTCCTACAGTTTAGCTAATGGTAAAATAACCCTTAATCATTTTCTGTATTAAATTTCTTGTATAATAGTGACATCAAATTTGCTATGAATAACTCTTGTAAGAGGAATTGTCACGGCCAAATAATATTATTTGAATGTGTGTAACAGTGGGCCGTGTCCTTTTTTTGGGACGGGTCGAAAATAGTAAATTTGAATGATGAGATATGTCTTCAAAACGTCAACGTCAATCAAAACTGTATAAAGATAAACTTTTCAATTTGTTTTCACTTAAGTTATTGGGAATTTCCACATCGGTTCATGGAAAAAACTATTAGGAATTGAACTTCAAGAATGATTTAGATTCTTTATTTTTCGCTTACATTAGAGCAGTTTATGTTTTCGCTAGGTATATAAGTTAAAATTTAATTTACTTACCTTCTCTCTCATCATCGGTGTGAGTTTTAATTTTTTTAAGTATTAATCTCTGCATGTACCTAAATCATATAATAACACTCTTTAAATATAATAAAATTTTGCATTCAAGTTTTAATTGAATTTCAGTAACCGAATATATACAAATCTCATTAGTCGTCTCAATTCCTAGACTGATGATTGAATTCATTCCAATAACTGAATTTCGCGCCTTCATTGACATCGGAACAATGTCCCGCGAATCCGTCGGAGCGAATCGATCGTTCTGTATCGGCGCTATGTTGTACGATTGCGAAATGCCGCCTTCTTTAGATTGCTTCTCAATTCTTGTTTCATGCGACAGAGGATCCGAGCGCGAATCGAAACGCGAAAGATTGATACGACACATATATTGCGTGTTTGCTTTTTGTATCTTTACGTAGTAGGGAAGTATTTATTTTATAAGTTCGAACACATCCTAAAATAATACCGTTGTCCTAATTTTATGCATCCTGAAGTTTCCCGATAGAGCACCATGAATTAAATCTATAACATATTTTAACCTATAATAAATATAACATAAAGTTGTTTTTGATATTGTAACGTTATAATTTTCTATCATATCATATTACCTTAATATTCAGTTCAGTTCAACGCTTTGAAACTTTCTTCAAAGAAATCGCGTGAAGGAAAAGTTTAATAGCAAAGCTAATATGACGATAATAGACTACATGTGGCTCCAAAAATAGGTAAGAGTATGCATCTGCACGTTTTCGATTATCTCAAGTACTCAGGGTATGAAATTGGCGACATGAAATTTAATGTGCTTGAGCTGTGAGATCATATTCATTACTTCGTAGTTCCTGTTTCTGTTTTGTATATGTTCATAAAAAGTGGCGAAAGAGCAGTCGAATCACCTGATAAAGATCAATGTCGCACAATTCCACTTCCAACACAAATTACATTAAAAATTGGTAAAGGTTTCAATTTATTACTAGCTTTTAGCTTTTTGACCGCCTCCTTGGTACAGTGGATGACGCGTGAGTGTAAAACCGAGGGGTCCTGGGTTCGATTCCTGGTGGAGACGAAGAAAAAAAATGTCTCGGTCTGGCAGCACACAGAAGGCTGATCACCTACTTGTCTCTAAAGAAATTCGATCAGTGAAACAGATGTATAATGCATCTACCCCTTACCCCACTAGGGGATATGGGAATTCACCTTTTTTGCACGCGGCTTCGCCCGCATTGCTCAATATATACTAAACCTTCCTCGAAAACTACTCTATCTACATGTTTAGTTTTAAAGATCTGAGCATACATGGGACACTCAGATTGCGGGAAGTGACTTTGTTTTATAGTATGTAGTTATGAATAATAAACTGAAAAACATATTTATCTTTGAAAACAGATATCTCTACACTCTCTACATTACCGAGGTGACACCATAGAATATATTACTTTGAGAGGATCTCCAGTTATTGTGTACGATTTTTGTTCTTTTTACTGTCTATAATACATTTTCTTTGGATTACTCGCGACAAATAAACACTTTTCTTGTTTATGTCGGCAAAATATCGCCTGAAATAAGAAAGTATTTTCAACATATGAATTGGAAAGTTATTTTCTCAGGGTCAAACTATGTTATGTTAGGACACCTCGTCGATATTGTTCAATTGAATACAATGAACTTGCTGGCTCACTGCTTTTATGGTCATTACGGTTTCGAACTAATGAGGTGAAAAATAACCTTTGAACCCGAATTATTTTTCGTATTTTATATGTTTGATACACAATCTCTATTTTGTTTAAGTCTTATATTCATTAAGTTATCATAAAAGGAATGAAAGTTAAGGATCATGTCAAACCGATATCACTAATTAATGAGACAAAATTTCAAAGCCAATGCTTGAAAGATTGAAGGTAAGCTAACCCATTTGATTTCCCAGTGGCGAGAGTGATGTACGCCGTACGCTGGCGCTCCCAATTTCCGAAGATGAATACAATCTGCCGCGAGGGGCTCCAGCCTCCAGCCTCCAGCATACTAACGAAGCTGTGTCAAGAGATCTATCTTTCATTCAGCTGTGAACATGACTTTCAATTGCTTTTTGAATCACTTGAATTAAAATAGACTTCATTTTTCATTTACTTCGACAAAACAGATGACGGAAAATATACAATTCTCGCTAAAATCAGACAACATTCGTCAAATAATCAAGTGATTTGTTTTACAGACATTATTAAGCTTTTTGGCTGCTCCCTCTGCAACTCTGTTTAAAAAATATTGCTTTAAATATATTGTTAATTTTACAAAATCTTAATTCGTGAACCGTACAAACGTTTAATACTTCGTGATCCCCGAATCTTCCTCGTAAACCTGTAACGCATCTAAACAGCCGAACATTAAGTACCTGCGTCGTTACATCACATCCTGTAATTAGGTCACCGTGTTGACATGAGGTGTTATTTAAGACGTTGACTCTTATGTACTTTATTATTCGTAAAACTCGTGATTGTATTTAATTTTAATTTCACTATTAAGACACACTTTTAATCCTGATACAATCTGTACCAACAGCTCGGGTAGCTATTTCAGCTACTATAGGCGTATCGTAAAAAAAAACAAATTAATAATGCAAGGAGTGAATTTTAGTATTACATTTATGGCAGAATGGAAAATTCAATAATGTGTTATTGGAGTGGTTAAATAAAATACTATAGAGATTGTAGCGCTCTGTCAATAACGTTAAATCAATTTCCTGATATCAGCTTAGAGAAAGGAGTAGGTTAAACGTCCCAAATGTACCAGTATTTTCAGTAAGAATGTTTAGTTACCTGGAATAAATTATATGAGAAATTTCTTCATCTCGCCAACATCATATAACTATTCAAATCACAATTCCAACTTAAATCCCGCGAGAGAGAAAACGGTTATAAAAATAGAAATTTAATTTCGCGTGACATTTTTTATAAAGCAAACCATTAAGCATCTTTTGTCGTGTTTAGTGGGTAGTTTTTGATATGAAAATGACGTATAAAATCCAAAGAACCGAATTTCAGTGCTTTTTTAGACGGAGACTAATCAACTGCGAAGGAGATATAAAATATGATCAGAGGTATAATTATAGTATGTAATAATATAATGAACTCGACAACAAGGGTGCCGTATTCCATCACTCATATTGTCCGATGGGACGCTATGAGAGATCTGTCAGAAGCGGAAATTAAATTCCCCATATAAAATACCTTTCAAACTTTTGTTTTCGTGGCAGCCCTTCTCATGTTCAAATCCTTATCCGCGTCATGGCAATACCGTCACGTCATGGATTTTGGTATGTCAGAATCTTACCAAAGAAGTTTCACTTTTTACATTGCTCTGCACCCACGCTCTTTTTTTTAACCAATTTTTGAACTTAGTTTAAAAAATTGGTTACAGTTAAACCAATCACTACACAATATATAAACCGTAATACAATTTTAAATTAATTGGAATTAAATCGATTTCCTGAAAGGGCAATGTGGAAACGAATAAGTACGGTATACGGCTTAAAAACGAGCACAAAGCATACATAAGCTTTTAACACTTCCAAAGTGAATTAACCACTATTGTGTGATACGATGATACTGCGTGGTATGTCCCTTTTGGTGATGTAAGGAGCCGGGATTGAAAGGCGAAGGACACAAGTTGTTTTTTTTATTGTTTCAAATGATAAAACTGTTACATTGACGAATATCAATTTATGATATATTGTCAATCAACGTAGTTACAATTATATCCTCGAATACGAGTTGGTCTTAAATTTTAAAATCATGTGACTTTGCTTTGTAATACCTGCCTACACCTTCATGCAAAATATAGTAGATGCCATTAAAGCCAAGAACTGTGGAGAACATTACGCAGTGATTGCCGGCTCCGTAGATATGCACATTATTGGCTTCGATTGGAGCCGCAGGTATTACGCTCAAGCATCATCTTATTTACCAGTCGGTTTCCCCTTTCTCTTAAACAGTAGGTTCTGTTAAATCTGTGTTCTGTACTATATATTATAGATTATAGCTTTAGCACTAGCCTCTACAGTTTACATACGAAAATGTTAATGTTTGATAAACATAGTAAGTATAAAATTATCATTTCTCTAGCACCTTCGAAAAACCTAATAATAATAGTTGTATGCGTTTGGACCAAGGTTTGGACCCTTGGATGAGCGAACAAAGCGATCGGCAATGAGTGAAGTTCAGTGACAGATGAGCGCGTCTGATCTCTCTCATCAATTCGCACAAATATTATTCACGAATAGAGAAAAAGACAAACGAATACTTTATAGCAATTTCATTCGATTTTCTCACAGTTTTTATCGTCTACATTGGGTTTCATTGCATGTTTATTGTAACAAATGATTGTACGCAATATAGATTATTTTTATCTAATCACAGATTTTTTAAGTAATTTATTTCGAGTTAATTTATTATATTTTAAGTTTCTTTAATATCTGAATATCCTGCTAATTACATTTCAAATTCAACACATGAAATGCATGTAGTTTCTAACTTGCATGTACACTCTCATGGTTAAATTTTACTAGTGAGTATTAACTAGGTACCTACTAAACTTTTTATAGTTTTTTATTTTGTTCCAAACTTGTTTTCAAATAAACTTGTACAATTCTCGAGTTCATTTTTGTATGAAAATCATTTGAAATAAAAGCTTGCGTTTTTCAGTATGTATTAATAAAGTATGTTCTAAATTCACCTCCATAGAGATAGTAACAGACGGAACGCGCATTTTCAACCTTTTTATGAAAAAAGAGCCTACTAAGTAATATATATTTTCAGATTTCTGTTAAAATTAAAGGTGAAAAAAGTGTTGTTTCTTTTCAATTAATGCAGGAGTTACGCAACACATACCATAAATATTGAATGGAAAGCCGTCTAATTTGTCTAATTTGTGCGGCGCGGTGCGTTTGCCGGTGGAGTAGCTTCCTGTTAAGTTTAAGGTGGCCTTCATAATTGGAGCATTGAGAGCGACCATGTGTAGCACACGAATTTACAATTAAGACGCAATAAACATGGGAGGATATTCGCAATCACCACATTTTATACCAAGAAACAAGATCACAGGCGGTTGAAACTGAGTATCTACCACATTATACTGGTGTGTATTAGTTGCATGATACTGGAATTATTATTGAGACAAACAAATAATACAAATAATAGTCGATTAATAAAATTCCTTTTTTAAAATAAGTATGTATCCGAGGTTAATTGAAAGTCATAAATTGCATTTTATATCGTATATGCTCTGCGCGCACTTGCCACTTCGTTATTTATTGCCGAGCTCGTATCATAATATTATGTTTATTTAAATTTCGATAAAATTATGAATACGATGATAACTATTCAACTAGGTACTTTTCAAGTTATATAGGTGGATCTATTATTTGAAAATCCGCTCGGGTAGATATTATCAGGTAACTTACAGAACTAACATATTTTTCTGTCTAAAATGTATGTGAGAAATACTGAAAGAAATGATCTTCACCTTTCATTTAATGGAAAGGAATTTATCACAGATAAAAACCTATATGTCTGAAAAAATATCAATAAACCATTACCGTAATAAAAAACTTCTGAACCCCAAGAGTTTGGAAGAAATCGGTTGTCTCAATCGCTAAAGGTCGTTAATCCTGCTTATCATTTATCACTCCCTGAAGCCGCATCGAAGCATTGATAAAAAAATTCCCTCGATATTACGCGCAAAAGGTTCCCAAATCCGAAAGAAAATTTTGCACTAAAGTTTTATACGAGAACAGAGTACACTGGAACCTTTACTTGGGCAAAGTAAACAAGCTACATTATAAACTATAAATATCAAATCATTAAATTCGTTCACCAACATTCACGTCATTCAATTTTCCTTCAAATCCCCAACGCACCTGCATTGTATGCAACTCAACATAAACTAGCTTGCACAAAGTCTACATGATCTGAAACCACGTCTACAATATGAACGACGCTTGCAGATGGCACCTTAATATAATAATGACGTAGTATTCCGCTTTATTTTCACATAAAATTAACGGCAACATAAAGAGTAACGTCTAACTGCGTCATCTTTCGGAATCTGCTACGTTACGACGATAATAATGTGTGCTCGAAATTAAGCGAAACAATATTATGGATAAATAAAATTCATATTTATTGGCTTTTATGAGCAAATGCATCACATACACTTGGAAATGATACTTAATACCTCTATCCTCACCTAAATAATTATCAGTCGGCTGATATGTATTTCTACACGTTGACATTTGATAAAAACAACTCTTAACTTCTTCTTTTATTTTTACTTTAATCACGAGCTTATAAATCGCTTTGATTTAATAAGCTTGTGATTAAAAAAATAATTTCTGACTCTAAAACTCAACCATTATATATTCGCATACAGATTTAACTCACGCAAAACACTCTAAATTAAGCTCTAAAAATAAGTTCCAAAGCAACTCGTTAACCTTTGCGAAGAGCAGCGTGAATCCAACCAACAGCTGTTCGTAATCCACGACCGGTATTCATTTTAAAAGCTTTCTGCTAAAAACTAACTTTTTGATGAGGAATAAAAAAAACACAAAATATTAACAGCGATGTTCAATGTGCATTTCAAACACAAAATCAATAATATGATCAGAGAACAACAAATGTGAGAACCATGGAATCGAAGTGTACTTCGATTGATTGTAATCAGAACCTACGACTAGTTTCATATGCATGACATACCTTGATTTGATTTAGTCTCAGGCTTGCTAGCATAACACATTGACTGCCAGAGTAATAATGACGAAAATCACAAAAAAATTTTTTAGTGCCAATTGATGTTATAGGTCTAGATATATATAGAATTAAATTTTGGGTTCAATCGGACGCAGGGTTCCGTAGAAAATTAAAAAAAACTTCACGAGGTCACCGGTGCCCTACATGGCGCACAGAAATAATTAAGTTGATTTCTGTTACCAGGCGCCGTGCGGTCACCTATCCGGGCCTAAACTCCGGGCACCCGCGCACCTCAGTCAAAGACAAAAAGATTAATTAAATTATTTTTATTTTTCTTCCTATTGTAATGCATTCACAACCATTTTTAAATAAATACGTTTGAATTAAGAAAAAATTTTATGTTCTGGGCATTTTCACGTTATTGAAGGTTTACCTTCACTAATTCAAAATATTCTTACGTTACATAGAAACCATGCGAAAGTATTACACCTGAGCGCCATTCCGGTCACTTTATACTAAGAAATCTACGGAAAAAGCGTCCTACGGCGCGTAAATCATCTCTGAAAACAGGTTTACCGTGAGGTCACCGGTGTCCTACGCGGCTCCTTAATACAAGTCCGCTTCCGGTCACCGGTGCCCTACATGGCAGTCAATGTGATAAGCAACTGACTGTGAACAACGAGCTTAGTGTGAAAACATAATATTATATACGAAATCTGTTTTCTTAAACACATTACATTCAAATCAGTTCATTTATAATAACAAATTCAATGTATGCAAAAATATCAAATTTCAATCGCAAAATATTATTTGTACAGAGATGCCATAAAATTCTCAAGAGAATTGGATACAATTAAGTGCGGGACCGAAGTCGATAAAATCAAAATCCCAGAGAAAGCTTTTAGCCACGCTCTTGGAAATAATTAATTGTAAAATACGATTATTTTATTTCGTTTTATTTCCAAGTTCCGATTAATTTGAACTTGCTAATACAATTTTTACTTTATCTTTTTATTTCTTTTCGATATAAAATCATTGTCAGGCTGAGACTGAGAGCTGAGAATCATGTAAATATGTAAGAAAATATATAATCTACTAATTATTTCCATAATTATAATCCAGAATAATTATGTGTTATGCTCAGTACGTCTATCTGCTGTCGTATCTACTAATTGTAATACGATTGTAAGATAATGAATAACAATATAAAGCCTAGCAGAGCAAACAAACAGTTCAGTGGAATCCATTATCGTATTATTTACACTTAAATGTATACTTTAAGTGTAAATAATACGACTATACATGTATACTTTAAGTGTAAATAATAATACTTTACTTTACTTTGGGCGTTCATTACCTTCGATGGGAAAATTAGTTTTATCTGCTTATAGAGCCGCTTTATATAGGTACTTATTTTCTTATGGTGCGGAACCATAAGAAAATAAGTACCTATTTTAAAATATTTAAGTCTTTACTACCTATTTTATTAAAAAAAAATGGTCAGCTGACCTTTTTTATATATATATTGATAATTAAACTTGATATCTGTAAACTCCCTGTAAAGTTTGAAACGTAGGGTTGCCTCGCTTTTAGTTAAATTGTATGTTATGTAGAAGTATAAAACCTCTGACTTCTATTTTGTTAATCTATTTCCAACCCGAGTGAGTTAAACATTTGCGAGAGCTTTGACTTCTCAAGAGAAGCATTGTGTCGCTACAATCACGACTTGAGCGGTTCTCAAAACCTCCGCATTGGCTCTGATTTGCTTATAATGTGATGACCCTTCAGGGATCAGGCCATTCACCTTTTAACGTAAAGTATTAATTTTTTCAACATTTTATGTACCTGCCTACAGGCACAGAAATCCAATAACATTTTATTTTGTTAAAGTAACTATCAAATTTATAAAATATTAAAGGAATTCGATTACAAATCACATACTGAACTAGCGTGTGTAGTTAATTATTCCATTAACTAAAACAATCAAGTAACGACTATTTTGTTTTTACGTTACACGGATTTTACACGATCCGGATATAAATGTTAATTAAATGATGCAGGCTCGTTACCCGCAAGTACTCTATTTATGCGGCCCTTCACTTTGATTAATTTTTTAACTGCTATTTTTAAAACGAAAAAAAGTTGCAGATCACTGGGCTTAAGCGAAAAGGTTAAATTAATAACCATAATTTGGTTGTTTACTTTATTTCCGTGAGCACAAATTACTGGAAAATTAATTAAAACTTTTACAAGTCGGGCTACGCACAATTTGAAGGACAGGTTTCATTACATGTATAAGAATACGTCACGGAAGGGTTTTAATGAACCCACGCCGATGAAATAACATTAGAACAAAGTTTAAAGCTTATACCGAAATCACAAAATATATCTACTTGTTTAAAGAGGTTTACACGTTTTACACTTCAGAAGAAGTAGACACGGTACTTTTTGGTTTCTCCAACAACGTCGGCGCTATGTCAATATCTTTTTATCTACTATTACTTTTGATTTTTATTTTGTTATGCACTGCTTACTAAAACAGAGATGGCAAAATATTCAACAGTTTCGTTTTCCCTACACGGATTATGTATAGAAACATTTGAATCAAACGGAAATGGGGTTCTAACCCATATGTTGCTTGTAACTAAAGAGATAATGAAAAGAGTTTTCATGGAAAAGCATTAAGCTGTCAATTAAGAATTAAATATAAGGTTTCACATTCATTTACAGCGAAGTCGCGGGTAAAAATACAAAATGACTAATCATTTGGTGTCAGCAAACATTCGCAAACTTCCAATGACATTCACAAAGGCCTTCTTTGAACTTTTCCATGTTTCCAAACGAAAGGCTTTTGTCCTTTCAAATTCGTTCGTGTTTTGACACGGATATTATTTCCTGTTATTTTATGAAGGTGATGCTTTACTGAACGGTCTATACTCTATTTATTGCCTCGTAAAGCTACTCGTTAAATAATTCAAAATTGGGTATTTTCCTCAAAAATATTATGTGGCCATGCCAGGGATATTTATATATATTTATTCTGTACATGTACATGCAGCTAGATCAATTGTGGCTCAGCAGGCTCGAACAATAAAAGATCCTCCAGATTTTTTAATCACATAGTTGTCTGTGAAAAATAAAAAAGTTGCACTTTACCGTGCAACCGACTACATTGGATGATGGCTTAAAACTTCGTACAAATCCTTAGGCGCACAGAGAGTGAACTTTAAGTTATGTTTAAAACTTCTTGAATTCTGCTTTCATGACCATCAGTCAGTTTAAAATACTTGTACCTAGGTATGAATTATTATCTACACTCGACTTCCCCATAAAATCGCACACAATTATATATCCCAGTCCTTGTCTTATTAATATTAACGGCGAGTACCTATTAAGTTTAATATGTCATGACGTTACCTATGTTACGGTTTCAGACCCTTCTCAAATGTATTTATTTAGCAACATATCTCGGAGTCCACATTTTAAGGACCAACATAATTAAATTTATTATAATAAGAAACAAGAAAAAATAAGCCGATTGATAATAAGTCGTCCAATGAGCATGAAAAAAATAAAAAATATATCAATAATTTTATAGTAAGTAATCCTATCATAGTCATTATTCAAAGTGTCTGTCAAACTCATCCGTAGCCGTTTAGGAAATTAATTGAATCAAAATCTGACAGAAAAATAAAAAAATGGAATAATATTTTATAATAATACTTTTGTCGCGTTTATCGCATAGTTATTTTTATGAACGTAATGTTAAGGCTACTATTTTGATGTAATTTAGAAAATATAATTTATAACAATGAGTATCTATACGTATCAGGAAGCTAATAAGTACCTCATAATATGACGAAAGTTACCCTCAATTAGTCTGGTTATGAATAACGCTTTCAATTAAGTTAAATTAAATTCCACGCTAAGTAAGCGTAAAGTTAAGTCTCAGAAATAACTTGTGAAACTGCTTAACCGTGAACGTTCTATTGCATTAGGTTAATCTCACTACAGTGAACCTTTACGAGGTCAGCTAATGGACTTATGTTAATATGTTAAATGCTCGTATTCGCATACCTAATATTTTAGCGCTCGTTATTTTTTTTTTTATTATATATCCGTGTTATATATTTAACCATTTATTGACTCCCTTTCTGGAGTAAGATTTATTATTATGCCTATCATCTTTAAATACTCAAGTAAAATCACACGCAAAGACACTATAAATAGCTTATTCATGAAAGCTTAAGCTAGCTTCTTGGTCTTGTTGGCGATTTTGTAATCTCAATAGCAGCCCGGAGGCAGGCGGGGGCGGTGCGGTAACACCCCCGTACAGATTAGGTGTTTTAAATCCATATTTTTTGTTTTTGCGCCAAAAAACTATATAATTCCATGTTTATATTATACCTTATCTTCAGGTATAAAAAGAACATTTATTTTATCACACAAATACTTTAAAGTGTGTAATGAAGTAGGACTTGATAGACTCAATTTATTTATAGACAGTTAAAGAATGATTTATATTCTTTTACACAAATAAGTTTAATTTTAAATTTTAACAGCAATACATTGTTGCAACAAATTAAGACTTTTATTGAATTTAATACGATTATCATTACGGACAGACCAAGCTGTATTACATTCAAAACGATTTAATCACCTCAAAGTTTTAGTTATATGAAACTATTCAATCAAAAGCTACATAATATACTTATATACTTCCTGTCATACCAAATTATTTCTTTATATCCGTCTCATTGTGAAAGACGTGATTGTTTCACCGCAGTCCGCAGTGATAAGAACATTTAAGAGCACGTTAGTCGTCTGAATGATCCCAAATAAAGCTCCTTGGAACTATTTGAGTGGACACCCGGCCCGATCACTGAGCCCGGGGCCGCCCGGGGGCATTTAAAGGGTTTTCAATTGTTTATTGATTTGCTTTTATTTACCCTCTCGTTTGTTTGCGAGTGATCACACAATTTAAACTATATTATAGTCACATCATTCGTTTTGTTTATACGCAGATACGAATATAAATATTGTATTCTATAATAATAGTAATACACTCTATAGGCAGATATGTATATGTAAATGTGTTGATGGATTAATATTAGGAAACTGAAACCTGAAAACTTTTTTATATCTATGAAGAATTTGCGTAGAGCAATTTAATATTATAATGGACTACCTATATAATAATATTAACGTAAATAATATTTAACTTCAGCTTCGATCTTCAAACAATTTACTTCAAGGATTTGAAAACCTTTTAAAATTAAAGTAAAGATTGTCCACGAGGGAATTTTATCTCAAATTGAATGTCTAATTTTAGGCACAGTATTTACAGCAGCCCCGATTTCTCGGATTATAGATAAGATTCTCAGCACCGACTTATCCCAAAACGATTTAATGTTAATTTAATCAGCTTACAGTGACAGCGCTAACTCGCTTGTAGGTGATCCTATCAGCACTCAATCTAACAACAATTAGGCATACTTAAGTATAATCTGTGAAATCAAGTGGATACAAATTGGTGTCAAAGAAACAAATAAGAAAAAATATGTAAGAAATATATTTAATCTCGTCCAAAAATATTGCAATGAAAATTTCATGAAAGCGTTAACGCTTTTCGTTTATATTTCAGTTTTTTTCTTTTTTGTCAAAACGCATCTTAGCAGTTATGAACATATACTTATATGGAAAATTTTTGCGTGTACCCGATTATAATATAACACGAGCTTTAAGATTATTCAAAATGGCAATTCAATATTTAACTAACTTTTCTGTACGTAATTAAAAATAAAAGGCAACGCGCGATGTAATTCCATATTCATATTGTATTTATAGAATCGGCTTTTGGTCATTACCATTTCCATTTCGTTCCAATAATAATAATTTCTATACTGAATGCAAAATATTATATGAAACCGCATTCACATGTCAATGTGAACGTTTTCTACAAATTATTAAATACCTAACAAAAAAAAATTAAAATATTAGTTTATAGGTACACACACGTACATCTTAGTTATCCCTTTTAGAAGTTCAATTGTCGCAAATGTAAAAATATCGCGCTGTAGTCACGATGACCTGTAGACTGTAGACTCTCTGTGAAACTATTTGATCTGATGGAATCCATCAAAGTAATATTTACTCGATCGTAATGAGTCTCGAACTTTCAAAATAAAAGTTTAATATCCATCTTTGATACTTAATACCAATTGTAATAGTAATTTATTCTTAAAAATAAAATTCTCTTTTATATTCATGATAATGGTTCTTCTTCTTATTAAAATTTTATATTTTCAATACAAATACAAACATATAAAGCTTTATATAATAATTATAACGGGTAAATACCCGTTTATAGGTTTTTGTTTAATTAAGTGTATTTTTGTACCTTCTATAAAAATAGACAAATTATATTTCTTATTATTATTGTGAAAGAGTCCGAAACAGACATACTATTTAAAACACAAATATAAATAACTTAGATTCAAAACAGTCCCGAAATTAAACAATAGAAATGAAATACAATAAAAATAACGAGTGCAAGATCGCCGGAAACGTAATACATAAAAACTCTTCTCCCATAAAGAAGAATGTTTATTAAGTATCATATTATGTTATTTTTATGCATCATAATCACCAAATTACGGCATTGTTGTGGATCTCTTTTATAGATATCGTGTCAATAAATTGGTTTTCATTGGAGCCGCAGAATGTAGACAATCGAAATACGAACACTTCTTCGTCAGAATAAACAAAGTTATTGCCAAAACGTGTAATTCACGCAGCCGGCTGCTCTCTCTCAACAAACAGACGCGTTATTCATTGTGTGTATTTGTGTAACGCATCGGTAATCGGTAATCGGTAATCGCCTAACCGTAATCCTGCACTTGCATTATTCTTGAATTGCCTGGATATCTGAATTACTTTAACTCCAAGAAAAGATACCTACACATTACATGCGAGTTTTTAAAATCGTAAGATGGCATACACCTTTACAATATGTTTCCTATAAACTGCAGTATTTTCCAGATACATTGTAAGACTCACGTGTAACCGAGAAGGAACTTAACATTGCTCATTAAAATCAGTGATGTGAAACTGTTATCTTTATTATTTCTCACGCCAACCCTTGCGAGGTAATAATCTGTCAAAAGATTAATAAACTTTCTTCTAGATTTTACCTCAGGTACTGAAACTAATTTTTTTCATTTACAGAGGGATTTTATGATTGGGTTTACTTCACTCCTGTGCCAAGAGAGTTTTTATTAAGAAAATTAATAGAATTATCTAGTGGATGTACCGCTAGTTAATTAATTTGCCTAAGTTTATAAAGTAGATTTTGAATGTTATTTAATAAGATAGGATTTACCAATAAATAAAAAGAATAGCAAGCCCCAAAAAATTCCTCTAAATTACAATTTAACACATAAGTACATTATATAAAACAAAAATACCAAATAAAGAGTCAATAAGAAAAAAACATCAGTATCATAATATTTACTTGTAACGAATCAAAAATAATGTACTAGACAGTATCGTGCGATATATTTACCAAACATGATAAGCTTTGAACGTGGCCTACTCTCGAACCCACATTGTTGGCGATGGGAAATGGGGATGTCACAAACAACGGAAAATTTCGCAAATTCCTAAATTCGATGTGCCAGTACATTTATTGAAGATTTATTTACCAATATCCGCAAATATTTTGAAGAGGATAACGTGTGTTTTGCAATGTAGAATATATTAATGAACAATTCCATAAGCAAACTTATGGTTTGGTAATATTGCTCTAGCTGCCCTTTCTTACATTTGTCGGTTTCACGATAGACTTTTTGACGAGATGTAAACTAATCCTATCCTTTATGCTTCGAGTTTTAACAAGAAAAGTTAGGCATATCATACAACTTTAATGCAGGGCGCTTCTACATTCTTTGTAAATTATTATGTTTATATCCTTTATCATTCTACAATCTATCATAATAGAAATATATTATTGGAAGAATCTAGAGTCTAGATTCAACACCAATAATATATTTATTTATTCGAGCTTTTTAAACGCATACAAAATTGTTCTTCTCAATAGAGCCAATATCGATTGTAGGATATAGAAAAACATCTAGGCCTGGTCAATTCCTAAGTGATTTTGGCCTTAATGTACAAAATTGTAATCAGTGATATTAATCAAACCAGCCAATGGACAATAATACTATTTCGGAATAACTGAGAATAATATACATTTAGAATTTATTATTTCGCTAAAATCACTTTGCAAGGCCCAAATGATTTATCGCTGCGCACCCTTATTCTTTATACCAACATTTTAAAATCCAATTTCTATTATTATTCTCTTTGTAGTCCACGTAACGAGATCAGTGTAATAGATGAGGGAATATTTCATAAATTTTCTGCAACATTTTTTTAAGGACCATCTTCTTCAATTGTATTACTTTTATTGGGTATCGTATGGTTAGACTTCATGAAATATAGTTTATTAAAGTATAGAATTTCGACGAGCACGCACTTTTAAATTATCTGCTATATGTTTAAAATAATCTTGAATTCTGATAGATTTGAATGTAATAAAGCTTGAATCTTCACATTGTTCGTTTCTTATACTGAACCACATTTGCACATGGCTAGCATGAACATGACAAAATAATAATATAAATAAAATTTGTAGTACTGAGGGACAATAAGGAGACAGGTTGGTAGTCGAGTCACGCTGTAGCATAAAGTATGACTCGGATTTACCCAGCCGTAAAATGCATTTCAAATGTTACATTGTCCTTTTATACGAAATCCCAAAACTCCCGTACTCTTTCTTCCTTAAATTTTTAGTAGGTAAATTATTATTTTTATTTTTATTTGCTCGCATTTCATTTTTGGTCTCGTCCTTACTGGTGAAATTAATTCAAAATCAAAAAAAATCAAATCAAAATCAAATCATTTATTTATTTCTCCTCACAATTCCCAATCACATAAAATCTACATGCATACAAAATTATAAAACATAGCTGGAGTTGGAGGAGCTGGTGTCTGAAATGGGTTTTAACCGGTATCACAGATCACCAGGTCCCCGCCCTCGGAAACAAAATACAATTACAGAAATAAAATATGTTTCACATAATTCAAAAGTTTATGGTTAGGTAGTGAGGACGACATAAGTTTATTGTTATTTAGAATTTAAAATATACCTACATGTGTGTGTGTGTGTGTGTGTGTGTGTGTGTGTGTGTGCGTGTATGCGTGCGCGTTTATGTGTGTATGTAATACATATTTTTCAATTCATCCATTTGTTTAATTATATTTTTAATAAATAAATAATTTACACTGAAAGCAATTTTATCATTTATACCTATATATGATTTAATATTATGTAGTTAGATTTAAGTTACAGATTATGTAATATTGAAATGATTTTAAAAGAGCAACTATGGAGTTTCTTGCCGGTTCTTCTCCATAGATACTGCTTTCCGAATCGGTGGTAAATGTTAAAAATACTTTAAATGTAATGACGATTCGAAAGTGCTACTAAAAGTAGTCTAATTGAATAAATAAATGTTTGAGTTTGAGTTTGAGTTTACCTACTGTAATTAATAATTGGATTAAGTGGAAAAAACAAGCACCAGAATCCAAAGAGGTTGACATTAATTTCATATTTAATACATAAGTTTAATACACATCACAATTTAAAGCAAGTTTTCGGTAGCAGCATAATCCAATTTTTGTATCCATTCCATTACCACACGTTTACACTTGTCGGTTGTTAGTGAAAAAATTGAGAGAATTTCGTTTAATTTATTGTAGATATTAGGGCCCTGGTAACAAAAGAAGCGATGTGAAAATTTTGTACTAAACTTGTTCGTTTCACAAATTTTGCCCCTTCTGCGTAACGCGTTTGCCCGCTCAGGGCTGAAGGTAGTAAGAGAATGTTGTCGTACAGCTGTGTGAAGAATAAATAACTGTCGTACAGTTAGTACCCTGGTCATCATATAAACGTCCTTTGTAGGGTGAAGGAAAGGCAGAAATTTTATAACTTTTAAGACAGCTCGTTGTGCTCTTTCTATCTTAATAAAATAAGTTTTAGGAGCACCACCCCAAGATGTTATGCAATAGGTCAACAGTGACTGGCATAGGGCTTTATATACTGTTATAATGAGCTGTTCATCAGCAACATGTCTTAAATTTTTGAAAATCGAAATAAGCTTACGGGTGCGAGTGGCTATTAAGTTAATGTGTGATTGAAAATTCAATTTATCGTCTATAATAACGCCCAGGTATTTTATTGATTCAGTACTATTTATTCTAGGACATGTGCAGTATGGATCATTTTTGTTACAAGAATGTGTAATTAAACTATGCATATCAGTTTTATCAGTATTTTTCATAGAGAAAGTTATATACTTTGTTTTATCGATGTTTAATGTTAAGGAATTTTCATGTAAACACTCGGTAACTTCATTTAGTCCTTGTTGGGCATTTAAAAATACTTCGTTCCACGTATCACCGCTGAATACCAAAGATGTGTCATCAGCAAAGGTAACTTACGTAAATTACTAACGATACAATGGTTTCTGCTTTACTCTAATTGCTTTAAATGTCGCTGAATACAAATTGAATTGCGTGTGCCAGTTAGGTGTGATTGTAGCCAGCTATCGGAGTGATGACTCCGGCGCCGCAGAGCAGTGACGCAGCAATTTGGCGGGTGACGCCGCCTCGTCAGGAAATTTGCCCTTATCAGTGATACTCCTCATTTTCAGCTCCAGTAACGTTGTTATTAACCCTTATTTTACATGTTTAGTTATACATTTTCGCTCCTTTAGAGACAAGTGAAACGTGTCTTAATTGAACAAGTCATTAAAGACTACTATTATTATCTTAGATAGAAGTTTAAAGACGATAAACAAATACATTAAAAACAATTAACACATAAGCATTTATTAATGAATTCATGAAAGGAATTAGTTAGCAAATAGTTGACGAAATAGTGCGGCTAGCAATACATAGCCACCGTACCGTAGTACTATTTATTATAATATATACTATGACCGTACACCGCACAGCATGAAGCACACAATGGATTTAAATAACCCCGCCTGGTTCTTATGGTTGGTGTCTGGTGATCGGATCTCAGCACGCGTTTATTGGACACTTTATAGTCGCTACAAATGAAATACATCCACATTTACGACGCCGCCATCACTTATTTTATAGGAAATGAAACTTTTTACTAGTCCTAATAGGTTATTTTAGAACTGCGTATAAACATAGAAAGAATTATAATAGAAATGTCAAAGCTTAACTACGTGATACAGTGTTAAAATTATAAATATTATTTACATACGATTTGCGAATAATTCCGTTTTAAAGTTGGTGAATCTTGAGTGGCACTTTGTGAATTTAATTAATTATTGCTATCTCCACTGAATCATTAATATTTATCAAGTTATTGAGTGATTTCGAACTTGTTGAGAAAGACAAAGTTTAATATACCCGCAAATAGTAAGTTAATAAACCGATGTCAAGTTTTAAATACTCACTGTCATTTGATTTTGACAAACTCAACGATACAGTCTACCAACATTACCAACTCGTCAGCATCACAGATTAGTAAGAATAACGTTCCATTCAACGCATCATAAAAACATATATACCGCAGCGTTTCTTAATAATGAAGTGCAGGGCTTGCAACAGGATTATAAAACCAATTGATTCTAAAATTTGTTCTTTGTGTTCTGGGCAGTATCACTATGTCAGTGTTTGGGCATATCGAATGAAAATTTTAATAAGTAATCGAAACAAACCAAAGCCAATTGGAAGTGTCCTGACTGTAAGAGTACTGATAAAAGGGGTGATAGCACGAACACACCTATAAGACCGCAAATTGTACCCAGCCCACCATTAACTTCAAGCAGTACATGTGACTTTGTATTAGAGGACCTCAAGTTATACTTTGAAGAAAAATTAAAAGAGACAACCGCTACTATTCTTTCACAAGTCAAACTGCAGATTGCTGAACATAATAAAGCTATACATCAGGAGTTGGAGCAAGTAAAAACTAGTATCAACTACGTGACTGCGCAGTTTGATGATTTAAATAAAGAAGTGAAGGAAAAGGCTAAGATAATAGAAACTCTCACGTTGCATAACGAAGAGCTCCGTTCTCAAATCACTAATGTAAATATTCAGTTAAATAATATAGAGCAAAAATCACGGTCGTGTAACATTCATTCAGTTTGTACCTGAGAACAGAAGTGAAAATATTCTGACGACTATTAAACAGCTTGGAAGGGTTGTATCGAGAGAAATAGTCGATCACGAGATTGTTGACTTCCACAGAGTTCAAAAACTGAATCAACAAACTGACAGACCGCGATCAATAGTAGTGAAATTGATTAGTCCTCGCGTACGAGACGAACTACTGGCAGCCGTTCGAACATTTAATAGAACCAATTCTCAGGAGAAGCTGCACTCCGGGCATCTAGGTATATCAGGCAATAAGCCAATTTTTGTCACCGAGCATCTGTCCCCTGCGAATAAGAAACTGCATGCATCTACGCGAATAGCTATTAAGCACAAACAATACGATTTTATATGGGTTAGGAATTGGTTAGGAACGGTAAAATTTTCGTCCGTAAAAACGTAGCATCAAAACCTGTGCTAATAGATAGTGAGGAGACGATTAAAAACCTGTAATAATTAGTTATAGCTGTACCCTAATTAACTTTTCCTAACTGTTATTTATTATTTTGTCGTTTTTATGTTTTTAAGTATATATTATCAAAATGTAAGAGGTTTGAGAACCAAAACTGAATTTTTTTTCTTAAATGTGTTACAAAGTGATTATGACGTTATAGTACTGACAGAAACCTGGCTTAATGAATCTGTTTATGATTATGAGATTCTGGATAATAGGTATAATGTTTATAGACGGGATCGTAAATCCACACGATCATGCCTCAGCAAAAAAGACGGCGGAGGGGTTTGCATTGCTGTACATAAACGTTTAAATGTTACAAGAAGGCGCTCATGGGAATCCAATTGCGAAGATATATGGCTAACGATTGATACGTTCTAAACATTATGACCTAAATATCTGTGCTGTATATATGCCTCCTCCAATAACTCTTGATTATGTAAAATTATTTGATAAAAATGTCACCAATGTAATTTGTAACAAGCTAAGAGGTAACAAGATCAAACAATCATATGCTATATAATCATATACTCTATTATTGGGTGATTTTAATATGCCGAATATAATTTGGGAACACGACAAAAGCTCATCTTGCGTACCGTCAAGAACGAATTGTAATAATGTGGAAAACATATTTTTGGATGATTTTGATCTTTAACAATTTAAGCCAATGCAATTTTATTAAAAACGATAGAGGTGGTATCCTGGACCTCGTTCTTACGGATACTCCTAAGCTAATACAGGTTAATTTATATCAACAGCCATTAATAAATTTAGATTCATATCATCCAGCTCTTGAGATAGAATTGAGTATAGGAAAAAGTCAAATCTCTCTAAAACAGGTGAGAACTCCATTTTTAAATTTTAAAAAAGCTAATTATACCGATATGAATGAAAAACTGTCGCGTTTACAATGGTCAAAAATTTGGGAAGATGAAAAGAGTCTCGATCAGATGGTTAACAGTTTTTATTCGTCCATCGTTCCCATTATAGAGGCGAATACTCCCTTAAGTAAACCTAAAAGTGAAAACTATCCAATCTGGTTTAGTTCAGCTTTAATAAAATGTGCGAAAGAAAAGAATAAATACAATAAAAGGTATAAATTATACAAAAATCCGAGGGACAAAGAAACAGTTTATATTCTGAGAAAAAGATATGATAGTATGTTAAAAGAATGTTTAAAGAATTTTAAAGAAAATGCTGGGAATACACTGAAAACTAACCCTAAACATATATGGTCCTTTGTGAATAATTTAAAGCGCAACAGTGGTTCTATTCCTAACCAGCTAATCTTAGGTACTAAAACGGCCTCCGGTGGTGAAGAAATATGCGAGTTATTTTCGGAATATTTTCAATCGGTATATGAATTACTTCCATCTTCTATAATATCCCAACCACAAAATAACCCACCATCTGTGTTACCTGATTGTTTGAACTCAATAAGTAATATTTGTTTAAGTGAATATGAGGTACGTACAGCTTTAAAAAAACTTGACCCAAATAAAGGATCCGGCTTGGACGATATACCGAACGTTTTTCTTAAAAACTGCGCGGATAGTTTGTCTGGGCCTTTGTGTGAATTATACAATAGATCTTTAAAAGATGGCATTTTCCCACTGCACTGGAAAAGGGCGCGGTTAACACCAATACATAAAAATGGTGATAGGAACGCTGTATCGAATTACCGACCTGTGTCTGTTCTTCCGGCACCTGGTAAAGTTTTAGAATCGCTGGTTCAACAGAAAATTTACTGGCATGTTAAACATAAACTGCACCCAGAACAACATGGTTTTTACCAAAGAAATCTACCACCACAAATTTAGTCAGTTTCATTGAGGATGTTGCCGGCGCGATCGATGAAGGACAGGAAATCCACGCTATTTACACGGACTTTAGTAAAGCGTTCGATTTAATTGATCATAATTTATTATTAAGAAAGATTTATGAATTGGGTATTCATGGGTCCTTGTACCGATGGTGCAAATCGTACTTAAGTAACCGGACTCAATTAGTCAAGATTCGTGGATATACATCACGAGCTAATGTAATCCCAACGGGCGTGCCTCAGGGATCCCATCTGGGTCCCCTTTTTTTCTTATTATTTGTAAATGATCTTGCCAATAGTCTAAAATATAATTTTAAAATGTATGCGGACGATTTAAAATTGTATATGCGAATTCAATGCGAAGACGATAAGAATATGCTACAAAAAGAATTATACCACGTTGAAGATTGGTGTCTCAGGAACAGAATGCTATTAAATGAAAATAAATGTTATTGCATGAACTTCACAAAAAAGAAGAACACGTTGCCTCTTTCATATATTTTAAAAAGTAGCAATCTTAAAGAAGTATACAGTATTAGAGACTTAGGAGTCATAGTAGACAGTTCACTAAATTTCAAAGATCACATGGATCACATAATAAGTAAATCGTCCAGTCTTTCCGGATTCATTTCTAGGCAATTAAAATATTTTAAGGACCCTTGCGTTGTGATTCCTATTTACAATTGCATTGTAAAAAGTGTCTTGGAATATAACAGTTGTGTTTGGTCTCCCAGCTATGCTGTGCATTCCAGTAGATTGGAGAGAATTCAGAAAAGATTTGTATATCAACTGTCTTACATTAATAATCAATGCAAAACATTGGTATCATACGAAAAAAGATTGAGTTTTTACAAAATGAGGCCTCTAAGTGTGCGCCGCAAGGGTTTGGACATACTGTTTCTGTACAAACTGATACATGGTCTTGTGGATTGCCCTGAACTCCTTTCGCGCATTAAAATAGAAGTTCCACGTCCTGCTAGCCGTTTGGAAAATAGGAAGTGCTTTAAATTACCCTATTGTCGTACTAACGTAGGTCAAAATTCTCCTTTATACAGGTGCTGTTCGTACTATAATGGTATTAGGTATAATTTCGATATTTTCTCGAGTTCTCTAGCCTCAGCCAGAAGTAAAATTTACTCTGCGTTGAGTACCTAAAAATTGTAGTGTTACTTGAATTATGATAGAAGTTTAAAGTTTAAAATTTAAAGTATAGCGTGTATATTGTCTGTTATTTTATGTAGTTTCACTAAGCACGATGTGCTCACTAGTTTAGGAGTTGCACCGCAAATGTTTGTTTTGGTAAATTGTTTTTAAGGCTATTTAAGTGTCAATTTCAATTTGTGAACCAAATAATAATAAAAAAAAAAAAAAAAACATTTTAACGAATTTATGATTTGTTTTATTTTGAATAGGTAAGGTATATTGACTTGGCTTAATTTGAAAAACAATCGAATCCGTAACTACAATTTTTTTCAATAGAAATAACTATGTATCGAGACAAATTACAACTAAAATTTTTGCACTCATAATTTTGTATTGCATGTAATTGGATTTCCGGGTTAACGCATCAATTTAATTACATAACTTCGGTTTGGAATGTCCAGTTCCGGACCTACGAGTAGAACTGATCACTCGACCTTTAAACAAATCTGTTCTGTTTGGAGATACCCCTGATTACTAAAGTTTGTGTTTTTCTTCCAAATTATACGTTTGATGACGTTAAAAGGTTTTGATGCTAATTGATTTGAAATGTCAATGCCTGAATATACTTAATTTGTTACTATATGTATCTATTTACTGTTACATATTACTGCAATGTAAAATAAAATATTTACTTACAAAAATATTGTTAATTCGCAAAACATATTATTAATTATTATTAGGCATATAGCACATAATTCATATGCCTAGACTATCAAATGCAATAAACCAAATGTACACAAAACGAGTCTACCAGACGCTTGTAATACGAACTCTATTAATAACATTATCATTAAGTACAGACATCATCGCTCAATAACATTAGAGTGACACATCATCTGAACTCTGCAGCGACAGGACAATTTGCATGCTAATGTGCCCTCCACAGCCCACCACAGTATCAGACAGAAAGGCTTGTCCAGACTAACGATTCGCTAACCAGAGAGGTAGGCTATATTTATTAGCTTTGTTATATTTTTGAATACCGTTAAATAGTAGCAACTATCAACATAAAACCTATCAAGTTAATCAGTTTATTATAACAAAAAGAGTTACGTAATTAATCTACATCTTTGAAATATTTTTAACATTATTATTTTTGGCGAAACATATCAGATGGCATCCTACGTAACCTTTAATCCCTAATGTAAAACCGCGGGGTGCTACTTGTATTATACATGACTTTGATTCCATAATCCATTGTCTAGTACATGATATTTACATAATATCAAAAGCTTTTGTAGCATAATGCTTTATGAAGTGAGCCGCCACATAGACTCTACATTATCGTTTTGGGCATATTTTGATTTTACGATAGACTGAACGATAATTATTATATTATTGTGATATTCGAATGTTGGAAAAAATTATGTTTTAACGTAACAGTAAACTATTAAGTATTTATATTTATTATCCAGAATGTGTTCACTTATGGTGTTTGATCATTCGATATTTATTAAATTATCAATTATACACGTATGTTTATTTTCAAGTACAGTATAAAAAATTGAAGAAAACTGTTATTAATTGCTAATTCCACGTTATGTAGCGATTTTTGTATATTTTAATTACGGCATCAGTTCAAAGTAGCATAAGTTAATTTTTGTATTCCTATGTTTACTTTAGAATACTATAAATTTTCTAAGACTAAGATATATAAAACCTTTTCTCAATCGTTGTAGAAGAAATATTCAAAGCAATCCTAAACCATTCGAGCGAAAAATGAGTTGAGAGCCTCGCCGCGAGTGGAGCTGCATTGCATTTCAATGCACCGTAATTGTGTACAGAACCAATCCGCTAACTGCGCTTGCATCAAGAAACTATGGCCGCGTGCCAACCTCGGTTATTAGGGAACAACCTCTACGTTGACGCAATCATGCAAGTGATCCACATCTACGTGATTAGTAGGATCTTTGAAATAATCCAATAGAAGTGGAACAAAACTGTGAGTTTTTGCAGTGACTCTGCTTTTCAAACCGAGGTAAAGTAAAGCACGTTTACGGATCCAGTAGTCGTAAGTAGAAAGAATAAAATATGTCACATTTTTAGTGTAGGTATCTATATATTAGGCTTTATGATATGTTTATTTTAGTCGAAATGTTTTTGACACTCGATTAATTGATCATACACATTCACACATATGGCACTGTTCACAATATGCTATAAAATGAAGTTATTGTAACGTAATATACATTTATAAATTTATATATACAGGGTTACTTGTAAAACACCAGCAACCTCGCAGGACAAGATAGCTAACATCATAACTAACAACATTTGTTCTACGACTATTGGCATAATCCAATAAATTATTTTTAAATTATTTTTTAAGCTTTTATTGTACTCTCCTAACATTTGTAAGTCTATGCGCTGACTGTCGCAGATAGGTCAAGTTCAAAGGCGCCAGCGCCGCTCCGCACCTACCCCTCCCGTTCGCTTTTTGTTTACGTAATAACGTAAATAACGTTTTGGGATGCGCGTAGAGTTATTATATTCAAACGGAATAAAATGAATATTTATTTTTGTATGAAAATAAAATCTAACAAATTATCAAAAGTCGTAGAACAAATGTTGTTTCTTATGATGTTAGCTATCTTGTCCTGCGAGGTTGCTGGTGTTTTACAAGTAACCCTGTATAACATACATTTATATGGTTTCTTTATAAATTACTATTCTAAACAAAATGTGATTTCTTATAATGTTCGCAGCCCCTCAGGTAATTCATAATTCATATAGCAATAACTTAAAAAAATAAACACAATTTGCCAGACATTATTTTTTTCACCGCATACTAAATCTTTCTGCTACAATATAATAAATTCACACAAAAACATTAAGATACTAGAAACACTGGTATTTATTAGATATTACATATTCTAATATTGGAACATGAGTCTGTCTATAGAGTAGGAGGAGTGTTGGTATGATACAGCATTTTAAATAGAATAAATTAAGCGCCTGGTTATTGTGACATTTTAATTTTCAATTAGTTCCATTTATCTTTTATTTTATACATAGATTTTTTTGGTAAACAATAATTTATTGTACTTTATTATTTCCTAGGTCTGAGTTTATCTACTATTGGATGACCATAAATGAAACAAAAAATCGATACAATGAAGGAAGAGGAAAGGAGGAGTCCATTGTATCGCTGTTGACGATAACTAAATGTTGGATTTTCTTTTCTTGTTAGAAGTTCAGTTTTTTTATAATTATATGTTTAGATGAAGGTTAAGTGAAGAAAATGCTGTATTCCGGTAAGTAGGCTAATGCCTACCCCTATGCCTACCGCCCCAACAATAATTTGTTGGGGCGGTAATTGGCATCACAGAAGCCGCGCTAAGTGACTGCCGTGTTCGAGTTAATAACGTTGACGAATCGCAATCCGATCGCGACTTCGACTGTGACGATAAATAATTGTGAAACGGAGGGACGTTATTCAGCTGCCTTTAATGAGTTTCGCAGTTCACGACTTCATTAGACATTGTTAACAAACAAAATTAACGGTCATTCAGCCTTTGAAAATTAATTGTATATTTTAAATGTCTGGCGCTCAAACTAGTTTAACGTATTTGAACTTCTTTGAACATCTATTGAAGGATTTTATAATTAAAGACGGGCCTGACTATGTTCTCACTGTAGACTTTGTTTCAATTCAACGAAACTTCATTTTGTACGACTAAAGATGAACTTTTTTTAGTAAACTTGACCTTCACAAGTATCCGTTGTGTATCTGTTTTGTTTTATTTACGCGAGTTGCGTGAGTTTATAAATTGCAAACTTTTCAGCGAATTTCAAACTCGATTCATTGATGATACAGTCCAATTTGCCAGTGGTCAAGATCATTGCAGGGTGCTCCAAACGTCAGGTAAAATAATTATAATATGTTAACCGTGCTTTAAATCCTTCAAACGTTTTCTTCACCTTAAAGTTTTCCATTACCAAAAAACCTTTTATCGAATAAAAAGAAGACGTTTAATCAAATCTGCAATTTAAAAAGTTTTAGAACATCTGACGTCTCGCCACTCGGTGAAGTCCATTATCAATAATAATGTGCAAATTCTGTTGTAAAAAGTAAAAACTTCGCAGAGCAACCGCTAATTATCAAGTTGCTTTCTGTCCATATGTTTGCTCACCTGCACATCGGTAATGTAATCGGGCGGTCGTTTTAAAATATCCTTTGTTTTGTACAACCTTTTATTTTGTCTGTTCAGTGGTAGTTCCCAAAGTACGATGAATTTAAATACGGTTTTTTTTTAATTTCATAGTGTCTAGAACTAAAGGGAGTAGTGTTAACTTTAACACACTAGTCTGTAGGTTGTCATGTTTGAGTTAGTATACTCAAACATGTTTTTCTGTCTCAACAACCATTAAAATTCACAATCAAATAAACAATTTTTAATAGCTTCTTGAATTGAATTGAATCAACTTCTTTAGACTCGATTTTGAACCACTTAACGCGGAAATTTTTAATTCAAACTTAGTACATTTATCAAGGATCGGTGACAATACAATAATTTCATGACTTTATCTTATTAAAGTGTGTTTTTTACTATACGTATTCATTATTACTATTATTTATTAATGTACTACTTATCGACAAGTACAGTGAACCTTAATATAATAATATCAATATATCAGTATATGTTTCAGTATCGTAATGGCACTCACCTGCGCATGTACTGAAACTTGATGACGATGAAGATGAGCAGCGTGTTGGCGAGCAGCGAGGCGGTGAGCACGAGCACGTACAGCACGATGAGCGGCACGTCGGGCCGGTAGAACACGTCCAGCACCATGGGCGCCACCTCCCACAGCGGCGCCGTCGCGTTCCCGCCGGCCGCGTGCGCGCCCGACGCGTTCCCGCCCGATGCGTGCGCGCCCAACGCGTTCAGCGACATCGCCGTACACTAGACAGTACACTTCACTGCTCCCGAGTTACCACCGAATATGGTCCATAGTACGATCTGGCCGTCACCCTACACTTCATGTACGCTTCGAACATAACCGCATCGTTCATGATTACTCACAGAGTATTCATCAATTTCGAATTAGTTCATAAATATATCGCAGAGTATAAACGAACCATACACTATGTAGCCAACGAACTTTTGTCAAATGTTTATTTGTAGAGTGAGCGAACAATGAGCACTGTTAAAAATTCATGTCGAAGTTACTCGTATGACGTGTCTTCAGAACAGTGTCGACTCGAGTCATTATGTTAACAATGTTCTATCCTTTTCAACTATAATTCAAACATTTGGGACACGAGCACTAATCACTGTTTTTCATGACGAGGCCTAGAATTGAAAGGTTTCGAACTAAATGATTTACTGAAATTTATTAAAATTCGACTAAGACCTGCGAAAGTTTTCTTAAGAAATTTCATAATAAAATTTTTGCGATAGCGTCCGAGCTTGAATTAAAACTTCTATAGGTATGCCGCGCTTACTGAATATAAGAGTACTATTACTTAAAGTTAGAAATTATTAAGAAAATAATTATTTATTATCTAGATACTCTACTCATCGTCGTAGACGACACGACTGAATTTACGACATCGATTCAACAGTTAACTTTATGAACTAACATTAAAGATCTTTTGCTGCTTAATGCGACGAAGTTAAAATTTCCTTTTTACTTATCACTAAACTGCAGTTCAACGTCTTAATAAAACTTGAGTAGTAATAAAAAGTTTAAGAATATTCCGCAGGTCTCGCCTGCATGCCTTTCAGGAGAGATTATTTAAACAAGCAACCCGTATTTGTACAGGATTCACTTAAATGGCCGTTTAACATAAATCCTTGTCTAATTGAGTCGAAATAAATGCCGAAGATCTCTACAAATAGATCTATTCGGAAGTTCAAGCCGCTAGCGATACTACGTCCTTAATTAATTCAATGATCATTGAAGTTAGCTGAGAAAATGTATTGGCTATAGATTTAAGCGAAAGCTTCATACAACTTCACCGTCTCAAACTTAATAGAAAGGCATTCATTAAAAATTTATAAATATACATAGGTAGCAAAGATTGTAAATGATATTTACTACTTCTGCCATTGACCGGCGCGCGGCGCTCCGTAATTGAAACCACTCGTAAAGAAGGGACGTTTATAAGATATCTCGTCAAACAAATTAGCGCAAATCGCTACATCTACAAATATTGAAAAAATCGTAAAGTCGTGTTAATGAAAGATGCTTACAAAAATAAAATCTCATTCGAACGCATATGCCTTAGCCGTGAGAGCAGAGAGCTCCGAATCGCACGTAGCCTCGGTTGCTGGCTTTGTATATACTACATTTCATTGCAACTTTGATGTGATTTAGTTCAAAGAGATTTTTATTTGAATATAAAATGATGTAATTTAATTTCTCTGCATACTTTGAGCGTTCATGTCTCTCGTATACGCATATTTTCCCTCGGCAAACTGTATGTTAAAGCTATACATTGCTCGACTCGCGAACTCATGATTAACAAATTGTAATAAAACATGAGCCATTGTCCATTTAGATTATGCGATCATATCCATTAGTAAATTGCCAACAACAAGCACAACCAACTTTTAAAAAGGTGCTAATTACGTTTAGTTTTTGATCTTTGGATAATCTGAAATAAATACGAGTGATCTTATGTCTGAAACTTCAAATTAGTGTACATAAATAGTTTTATTTATAAAGTATCATTTACTAAGTAATTAATAATTAATAAATTGTAAACGCTTTTAAAATGAAACGATATAGCTTTTCTCAGCTTTTAAAAGTATATAATTTAACAGAGTTAATAATTATATGAATAAAGTATCTATATGTACTTCAACTATGTTTACTTCTCTTTGGCTTCGTTCCCGTATAGCTTGTACAATAATTTTCTAGCTTTCCTTTTCCACTTTTAAATGGACAGTCAACTCAAAACAATATGGAGTAATAACCAAATGAAATCCACCCCTATCCAATCTTCTTTAATATACAATCTTTACATCTACATCCCTGAGTCGCATAAAATTATAATACGAAGAATATACAGAACATATTTGACTCAATGAAGCGAAATCTCACGCGAGTGAGATGATATTTTCAGCAGATTGGTGAACAATAGCTGGTGACGTCACGCAGCCACCCGCGCTGGGTTAATCAACCGCTACGACGCGAGATTACACTCATTAAGGAAATTTTACATAAGTTTAACCACAGGTTTAACACTGCCTTAATACTTATCAGTTATAACTTACGCGTCGACATAAAAACAGTTTTTAAAACTAGCGAGATAGAAAGCTGCTAGAAAATATTACTAGAAATTATGTTTATTTTATGACATCTTTGCAACAAATGAAATATGGATATTGAATAAATACTTTGAATACAATATATCCTCATTACTCGTATACACTCTCACCCCTATAGCGAAAGTAAAAATCAGACAAATTCAAAATGTTCTCTATTCATCAGCACCTTACGAGTTACCATCATAAGTAGAATTAATATTCGTTTATGAATTAATAAAATTTAAATCTATTCGCTGAATTAATCTTATGGTACGGGAGCTATTAACGTTTTAAAAAAAGTCATTTTAGTATAGTTGGGTTTTTGATATACTGTTTCTCTTGCTATTTCGGTTAGAGTCCGGGCTGTCTGGCTGGCGGTGGTGGTTGCGTTTATTAGTGCGCACAGGAAAATATCCGTAATTTAAAGTCATTTATTAACGCGTAATTTTTAATCTTTTGCCTTTAGATAGATCCATCAGACATAATTTTTTTTATTGCAAGACGTTTTTTTCGTTGTTAAATAGGTGCCATACGCAATTTTTTATTTCAAAATAATTAAAATGTCATCGAAATAAGTGAAATTACATCAACATGAGTCCGCTTAAAAGGTAAGTAATAACTTTATTACTTATATTATATTATCCTTTTTTAATACTTATATTGAATAATTAGTAAACTAATATTTTTAATAGATGGTTTCATATTTATTACACTTTTGGGTATTAATATGAATTTGATGATATTTGGTTTTTATCAAGTTTACATTAACGTCCTATTTGAGGTTCGTTGGGAAAAAGAGGCACCATGGTAGATTGTTGCTAAAAAATTGTAAATAGTAAAATGAATATTATACATAATATATCCTTCACGGGGACTCATGTTGATGGAATTTCACTTATTTCGATGACATTTTAATGATTTTGAAATAAAAAATTGCGTCTGGCACCTATTTAACAACGAAAAAAACGTCTTGCAATAAAAAATTTATGTCTGATGGATCTATCTAAAGGCAAAAGATTAAAAATTTCGCGTTAATAAATGACTTTAAATTACGGATATTTTCCTGTGCAGATAAGATGCGCACTAATAAACGCAACCACTGCGGCCAGCCAGACAGCCCGGACTCTAACCGAAATAGGAAGAGAAACAGTATATCAAAGAACCAACTATACTAAAATTCTCTCTTGTCAACGTTGGTAGCTCCTATACGATTAAGTCAAAGCTGTGAATACATTTGACATGACATTATTAACAATAAACGTCATTTCATGTGGAAATGTTACATGGAAAGTTTCGATTTAGTTAAAAGCTGATTTATACTTTTATAAAAGGGTGCCAACTTCATATTATGTGAATATATAAATGTTTTAATGTTCAATAATACATGGCCATTGTTGCCCATGCCCATGTTTTGTTTACTAAGCCACTTATCTTATTTGATACAAAAATAAAAATAATTCTTAGAATCGGCTTTAAAAACCCTATAATCTTTCGAACATAAAAATGTCATTAGGATCTATAATCCCTGTACGGAAGCATTTTGATCATAAAAACAAACATAAAAACGAAATAAAAAGGCTAAATTCCATTTTAAAAGCTTTTAGTTGCTTCACGAACCGCTCTACCATGTATTATGAATCTTTCTTATTGTGAACGTTATTTATATTTATTTTGTGCTGAGTTTTACAAATTTCGCAGCTCGTGTAAAAGATTCTTTCGTATTTTATATGAGCTTATCCACAGCCGAGAAAATACAAAGCAAATCAAAACGAATCTCTCGCAAATTGCGATATCAAATTGAAAGTGTTAACTCGACACTATTTCGCTTCTCATCTTTAATAATGTTTTCGTATGGAGATAAATGACAATTATTTCTGCTAAATGTTTAACATTACTGCCATTTTAAAAACTATAGAGGATTAATATCACATTTATATTTCTTATTAGTGGGAAATAATCCTCGTATAAGGAATTAACGCACTCTCGTAAATTTTACGTATGAATATTATAATCGAAAAAAAATCAGTAAATAACTTATAAATTAATTAAGTAACGTACTCCCAATTATTCATATAATTAAATTATTTAAATTTCCTTTTTCGTGACAAATATAAACGTACTTTGCGAGAGATTCGTTTTGATTTGCTTTGTATTTTCTCGGCTGTGGATAAGCTCATATAAAATACGAAAGCATCTTTTACACGAGCTGCGAAATTTGTAAAACTCAGCACAAAATAAATATAAATAACGTTCACAATAAGAAAGATTCATAATAATACATTGTAGAGCGGTTCGTGCGTAATTTGTAAATATAAATTTTATTTCATTAAGCATTAGCTTCTTATTTATTACTTCAGTTTAAATATTATATTGAACCTTATATCAATCTCTTGTTAGAGGAATTTCTCAATTCGTTACGTTTTTTTTTTCTCTTAGTATAACAAAAAATCTCGACTCAAATCATTTTCTTATCATTATTTATATCTTGTAATTCCAGAATTACTAAAAGTTGGTGTCGCTAATATCTATACAAGAATTCACAAATGTACAGGTGCGAATTCACCTGAATTTATCAAATTCAATATTGGTCTAAGTGCGAATACTTGAATAGTCTCGAAACTGTTAAAATGTTTGGAATCGCAAAGCAAATTAAATGTCAAACTTGAACGACTGCTGTGGCTGAACTCAACCGAGCGAGATAATTTAAGGACTGCGACTAAAGTCAACGAAACAGATAATTTACATAGAAACTTTACAGGTATCGTAATGCAATAGAGGTTGGAATATTTGTAAAACAGCATCCCTATATGTAAAATGAAAAAAAATGAAAATGAAAAAAACATTTATTCCTAGAAAAAGGTACACACACAAGAAGAAAACACAAAATAGAACAAGAAAGAAAGTACGATACATAAAATTAGACATAAAATTAGACATCATGTTCGCTGAGAATTTCGTACTGTGTGTGCACTGCATTTCCAGAAAAGGGTCTTGACTCAGCTTACTGCCATAGTCGCAGCAAGCTGCGACTACAGCGCTGGTATTCTGTCAAGACCGATTGGAGGGTGTGCTTTCGACTTTCCACTGCTATATAATAATCATAATATGGATAATAAATAGATAAATATAATAATAATAATATAATAATAATAATATAGATAATAAACAGATAAATAATACAAAATAGTAGAATGTACATTAAAAGTTGTCAAAATAGTCAGTACCCAACCAGGGATCCTCACAGATTGCAACTTCCAATTTGTCGCACTGCTTTATGTAGCAAAAACAGTCATGTTATGAGTGCGAAGATATATAATAAAATCCCAATGGCATTTAAGGAATTGCCCATGCAATTGTTTAAAGTTAAATTAAAAAAGTGGCTGCAATCTCATAGCTTTTATAATTTAAATGAGTTCTTTGCTTGTAAACACTAAAGATAGAAAAGGTAGATAATAATAATAACTGTAATGTAAAATGTTAAAATTAATCTAAATAATATATTATATTGTATTTTAGTTAGTTAAATACACTAAATATTTGTATGCCAGTTTGCTGGCGAATTGTGCGGACTTTATTGTAATATATTGTAAAACCTTGTAGTTAACCACAATTCCTGCAAATAAATTATTTCATTTCATTTCATTTCATTTCATTTCAATAAAAAATGTAATCAGAAACCTGTGTATTATTGTGTTGTTTTTCTATAAAACGTTCGCCACTGCTATACTTCTTAAATATTATATTTAAAGAAGTACTGTATTCACGAATAAATTCTGCCCCCTGAACTAATGTCATTTAATTTTTATTTTTTTTAATAATTTATCATAATTTTCATTATAAAAAAAATTATGATAAATTTTGTTATAAAGGAAATAAACCGAGCAAAAATTTTTGTAATAATTATAGGTTTTAATAGTATTTTTATACTATTAAAAACTTTATTTACTAGTTTCAGCTTACAGCAATTGATCAAACCGCGCGTGTTTGATTTTGTTTGCAAAAACCACAATCGAGATAGTTCGCTCCGCCGTACAACATCGCAAAGTTGCGAGTTGGAGCAGCGCAGTCGGCACGTGGTCGCGCCCGCTCCGACGAGCTTCGACTGAAAGCTCCACCACGCTCCACGCTCACTCCACGCTCGTCGCTCCACGCTCACTGCCCGCTGGAACTCTGCTCGTCTGCAGGCCATATAAGAAGCTTTCGAACATTTCGTCGTATCGAGGGATTTTTTTTAATTAAAGTCTGCTTCCAAATTATGTTTGTATAGTGAGGGGCTTTCGATAAAGCACACTTATTGCATTCACGTATATAGCAAATTGCGATGAGAGCTAATGAAAAATATTATTTTTAACCATCCTCCTTTTTATATATTCTTATAATAATAATAATAAATAATAATAAATTTCTTTATTTGCATAATGTGTGTAAGTACAAAGATAACAAAATTACATTATAGGTCGAATCAACACATTAGCCATAAATGGCGTGCAAATAGGTATATCAGCTCCGCAACATTAATTTATTTAAAAAGTACATTATATCATTGTCACATCATAAAAGGTACACAATATATATATATATATATATATACTAGCGGTCCGCCCCGGCTTCGCCCGTGGTACATATGAAAAATAGATGTTGGCCGATTCTCAGACTTACCCGATATGCACAGAAAATTTCATGAGAATCGGTCCACCCGTTTTGGAGGAGTATGCAGACTAACATTGTGACACGAGAATTTTATATATAAGAAGAAGATATATATTTTGACCTTCGTGATTTTTTTAATTTGAAAAATATTTTATATATTGAAAATTGTAAAATTTAATTAATTTGTTAAGTGCCAAATTAAGCGTATTTAGAATGAAACCATTTTTATCTAACTAAAAAATTATTTATGTTATTCAAGACCGATCTCAGACTCCACGACACAGCTTTCTAACTGTGAGTTAAACGGACTAGAAATTACAATATAAAAACATAAAATATAATGATAAATAATGTTTTTCATTACATATTTATGTTCCTTGTAGTTTTATCTTCGAATTACGTTATTATCTGTAAGCTGTATGTTCATAAGTATTGAATATTGTGAACAAACATACAAGATCGTAAGATAAAGAGACCGATAACCATTGATCGCTTGACCCGTCTCATCATAATAAACGGAACTAATCATATTGACTCGCTAAACACGCGCCAGCCCGCTGCCCACACAATGCTCCGTGTACCCACAGTATAGGGAAGACAAGCCCGTTCATCGCATTGTCTTTTATTCTGATATCACCGTGATTACGTTTGTAAAACATAATATATATAAGTTTAAAAAATGTATATGACTAAATATTCCAAATTTCAATAATAATATTTTAGATTTTGTGGGTGTAATTAGGAGACTGTTAATTTTTAAGTGAATGTTTGGCATTATAATGTTTGGAATGTTTGAAACTATATTAAAGTGATAGCCGTTTATTTTCTACAGAGTAAAATTTAACGTGTGGGCAGCCTGTGAAATTAATAGCTCAATATAATTCTAATACTTAAATGTCATATAATGTGTTTTAGTTAGTATATAACTTGATATTTTTGCAATTTTGTACAAAATATCATAAAAATTAGATTAAGTGTTATTTAAAAAACGTTGAATCGATTAATTACAAAAAATATCAGATAATTATTTTATGATACGGTTTGAAGCTTTATAGCATTATTATGTATTATGTATTTTGAAATTTTTCAAAACAGCTTGTTTAATTGCATTTTTTTAGGAATTTGGTATCGTTCAATATGTTGAGTCCAATTAACTCGAACCAATTAAATTTTCGATGCTACAAGTGTCGGTGCTACATAGGTATAGCAAGTATGAAATGAATATCGCGACATATACTACAATTATATATACTATATGCAATTGATACTATAAGGAGCTACATTATTTGAAATGAAATTAAAAACACTTACGAACACTATACACATAGAAAGAAATACACATGTTTTCGTCAGGGAAAGCACAACACGCAGTAACAAAACAATCAAATAAAAATACATAACTAGTAAAATAATACCAAATAAATCAATTTAAAAAATTGAAAAAGTATCCACGTAGAACACCTACCCTAAAAATCATGCCATAAAATCGCATCGCTGTGAGTGGTTGTGACGTGAAAGAAAAATAAAACAAACAAACGAAATACACTTTTGCATTTGTAACATGAAAATATAATAATACAAAATAAATAAATTTCTAACAAAAAAGTTTTGAAAGCGCAATTTGCAAACACAAGAATTGTAAATGTTGTTCTACGAGCACATTGCGTAGAGGCTACGTAGAGGCTACGCAACGACAAGCACTTTGTCAAAGAATAAGTTAGTAATTTTATGCTTTTGTATTTTATTAATTTTCTGATCTAATTTTTAAATATCTTAAGTTAGGGCATTTACCAAATTTTCATAAGTAGTGAGTTTAGTTAGTGATTCAGAATGTCTCTTATATGTTTTATTTTAAGCATTATTATTTATTACTGTCACTGAATCCTATGAATTTCACCTCAACTGTAAACGTTATCTATTACACCACACACAGCTGTTGAGTCTCCTGTCTCACCTTGAAGCGAACTCAAACATATTTATAAAATTCGGTTTTGGTATTTGCTATAGATTGATTTAAAAATCAGTAATTAAACAGCTCGTTGTCGTACGGGAGCTAGCAACGTTAAAAAAAAGTCATTTTAGTATAGTTGGGTTTTTGATATTCTGTTTCTCTTGCTATTTCGGTTAGAGTCCGGGCTGTCTGGCTGGCCGCAGTGGTTGCGTTTATTAGTGCGCATCTTATCTGCACAGGAAAATATCCTTAATTTAAAGTCATTTTTTAACGCGTAATTTTTAATCTTTTGCCTTTAGATAGATCCATCAGACATAAATTTTTTATTGCAAGACGTTTTTTTCGTTGTTAAATAGGTGCCAGACGCAATTTTTTATCTATACTTATAATAAATCTGTAGAGAGGCCAATTCTGTACATG
>CAJQZM010038945.1:0-10861 GCA_907164665.1 Colias nastes
GAATGTACCACCTTCCTAGCGAGGTTTCTGCCGCCGACCGGCCACCACATCTCTCTGAGCGTAAACAGTAAAAGCTGTGGCCCGGCGTGGAGTAAACGTTCATGCTCGAACCGAAAAAGCAAAAGTGAAAAATGATGATTAGCTGCGATTAAAATAGGAAATTTTTTATTAAAACTAAAATTTGGCGAATTTTGAATACGCCCACCTACACGAATTAAATTATTATTTGCGTCAAAGAATACATTTAATTTAGAAATTTGATTATAGCCTGATATATTCGTTATATTTTTATTATTTTTAAGCGCATAATAAATATCGGGAAACGATTCCTGTTGACTCAACTTTGCTAACGTTAATTCAGCACGATTTAATTCCTCGACTGATAATAAACCTGTCCACTTATTAGTTTTATTTCGTGCGTTATTAATAAAACGTAATACATAAGCAGCTGCGCGTTTAAGTCTATTATATTGTGAAAATCGAGAAAAAATAATTAAATTATCGTTTAAATTATTACTTATGTGACAACAAATATTTGTAGATTTCATTTCCGGTAAATCTGTATTAATCAATTTAGAATGTTTTAAATCGGGCAACTCAAAATGAACATTATGTAAAAATAGCGGACCCTCCCACCATAAAGATGAGGAGCTAAGCGCTTCTAGACCTTGCCCGCGTGAGACTAAATCGGCTGGATTATCCTTGCCTGCGACGTGGCGCCATGGATGTTCCTTGGTCAGCTCGTGAATCTCTGCCGTCCTATTTTGAACATAAGGTTTTAATAAATTAATAGGCATACCTAACCAACCTAAAACGATAGTTGAATCTGTCCAAAATACAATTTTATCAAAGTTTGAACGCAGTGATCCAATAAGCTTATTACATAATCGTGCACCTAACAACGCACCACACAACTCTAATCTAGGTATAGTTGTAGGTTTAGTCGGCGCGATCTTACCCTTCGAACATATCAAGCGCACTGTGACATCAGCTGTTGCATTGATCGTACGAGCGTATGCGCAAGCTCCGTACGCAACCTGTGAAGCATCGGTAAATATATGTAGTTCGGTTCGCACTGTGTTTTTGCACGGTTTTGTTGCGGCAACACATGTATCAAATGAAGGTGGCATTTTTATGTCTGCATATTTTTTGTTTATAAAATACATACTGTATTTTATATTATATTTTTATCTTCAAATAAATTGAGAACAAATTCTTGATTTAACTAAAAGGCGAAAACTGATGCTACTAGCATAGCTAATACATACGTTAAGTGTCAAAAAATATAAACCTTCTACAAATTTCAGTCAACTCATAGGCAAACAATAAAAATATACGTACAAATATTAGGTGCATAGACAATACTGGCCATTTCTTTTTTTATTAATTAAAAAGCTAATTTTGACAGTTCATTTTTACGAAGTACTTTTTCAAAAAGTGCACAGGCTGTTTACCGACTAGTGTGGGAACTGTTAATAGGAAGCGGGGTCAACGACCCGGTGCACGGTGTCGGATGCGCAAACGCATTGCACAATAATAGCTGCTGTGAAACAAAAAACTTTTCGAAGTGTCATCATGACTCAGCATGTATACGTAGTAATTATGAATGAAGTGTGTGTTAGCTCTTTAATGTTTTGCTTGGTATAAAGCCTGACTTCTTGTTTGGTGTGAAATTTTGGAAATCTATGAATTTCTAGAGCCTATAACGTTCTGATGGTGACGACAAACGTTGCTTTTGGACTTGGCTTGAGTCTTTCATGCAATTGGTAGGTAGTACGCATGCAAGGCGCTTGTCTTCAATCTTCACCCGTAAAAAGGCATTAAAATAATATTATAGGTACCTACAAGTCAAAATTAATAAACACTAGCGGTCCGCCCCGGCTTCGCCCGTGGTACCTATATGTTTAAACTATCCTATCTCTCAAGTTGGATCGAACTGCACATGGTGTGCGAATTTTATTATAATCGGATAAGTGGTTTAGGAGTCCATTGAGGATAAACATTGTGACACGAGATTTATAATAATATATATATTAAGATATTATTAGTTATGTGAATAGTTTGTTACTTACATGTCAATAACAACTTGCACTAATTATAACAATAATAATTCACTTTATCATCTCAAATGATACGTAGGCTACAAAACAAGAATAACTAGATTCGGGGTTAAGAATTTGAACCTAGAACTTAGGCACGAACCAACGAAACATTACGAATGTAACCTTTATGATCTTTAGTGGTGTGAATCGACAAAATTTTTCGTTTTTACTCTACATTGCTTCTTCGATAAGCGTGTTATCTATGCATGTACTATCAAGTTCATACCAAAGGAGCAATGTACATCGAACTGCATGCATATTGCCTTGGACCCAGTGAGTGTACGATTGGCCTTTAAGTAAGGGCAAACCAGTAAATAATGCAACTCAATGCAGCTTATGCTTGAGACAGCCAGAACTGTTATTATTGAATTTCTTGTTTATTTTACAAATACTAATAAATAAATATGGTTTCTATAAATGAATATGTATCTATGTAATAGTCATGCACACATGAATGTATATATTATATGTTTGTATAAGAATTAACCCAAAAAAATAAGGCACTTATGCCCCTAATTTTTTTGGGTTGACTTATTTTCGTTTTACCGTATCATCATAATATTATCTACTATTGTTACAACAATTAAAATTATACACAATTACTAAATTACAGTAATTTGTAATTACAACTGTTATATGCACTTGTACTATTATAATTATTACGCCCGTATCATAAAGCTAAAAATTGATTGTAACAACTTTACTCCCTTATAATAACGCCCATATCACGGTATTACATAGATATTGTAATACTGTGCCCATATCCATCATACCTCACACAGTGACACACACACACACACACACACATACGTGTGTATGTGTATACAATCCAAGATTAATTCGAGTTAAAGTTAAACCCTAGTTATTTAATTGTCATTGGCTAAGTATTAACTTTCTTGTCCACATTGTTCTCTCGTTTAAAAACGAAGAAAACACGCAATGTAACACCAAACTTTATTGTTATTTTACTATCGACCCATTTATTAATATTCGTTAATGAGTGGCAATTAAAGTAATGTGCTAATAAATATTTTTAAACGCATTGCGTTATATTATATTAAGAATGTTGAAGGCTTCAAGGTTTTATGAGATTTACAATGTGGTAGGTCTTATTAAAAAAGTACAACGGAAAGTTTATGGTAACTCGTATTAGGTATGTTAAAATGATTACCTACGCAAAAAAGTAATTATTTATTTTAAATATTTAGAAATTCACATTATGGGACTTATACACAGATTGCTATTGAATCAAATCATAAAACAAACATTATAGTAAAGGCTTTCATAAGCACTTTAAAACAACACAATCACGTGTACGCCGTTTGTGAACTATACAAGTTCACTATCACTCATATATAAACGCTTGGGATACTTTTCCTTTTGGACAAAAATTTATACAATTCTGGAAAAACGTATTCTGTGTGCGGGCAAAATTCCACCGTATGTTAACACGCAAAACACGATCTCAGGATGTCAATAAAAACGACTTCAGATGTCTGCTATAAAGCTACGTAAGTGGCCTGTAAATACTGCACTTTAATTACTGTTATTAACTTATAACGGCTATGTTTTTATCATTACAGTTCATATAAATACGATCTATTTAATAACGATATTCTGCCGACGCTTTTTAAATGCCGTTTTTATAAAATCAGATGATTTTTTTTAATTAAAAAGGACTTATAAAATCTATACTAATAAATATTACAAAGATAAAGAAAAAAGTTTGTTTGGTTGAACGCGCTAATCTCAGGAGTTCCACGAATCTGATTAAAAAAATATTTCACTGTTTGATAGTCCATTTATCGAAGAAGGTATATAGGCTATATACTATCACGCTAAGAGCAACAAGAGCGGAGGAATGCGGGTAAAACCGCTGGATACAGCTTATAGTTATAGATATTATATTTAAAAACTGCATCTTATATTCAATTAAGGTAGCTGTTTAACACACACATACAACATGACCCACTAGTAGTTATTTGAATACATTATCTAATTTAGGTTTAGTACATAAAACTAAATATTGGAATACAGCTGGGTTCCACTTTTTACAAATACTAATATTGACTCTACCATGCTTAACATTTCTTTACACCTGTATCCCTAATGGGCATAAAGTAGCTCTGCTTGCTTAATTTGTTTACTAAACTTTCTTTTTAATTACACTGCAATTGCATACAGAATCAAAATATTTACTGAGTTTCACAATTGTCCATTAAATCCACAAACATAGTATATGGTAAGACTAAAGATAAAGTTCTCGTATATATGAGACTAGCTGTGCCGCGCGGTTTCACCCGCATTGCTTCGCTCCTATTGGTCTTAGGGTGATGATATATAGCCTATATCCTTCCTCGATAAATGGGCTATCTAACACCGAAAGAATTTTTCAAATCGGACCAGTAGTTCCTGAGATTAGCGCGTTCATACAAACAAACAAACTCTTCAGCTTTATAATATTAGTATAGACTATAGATGAAATGGGGTATAGAAGATCAAGTTTTCCCCTAATTACCAGTTACCAGGGCTCATTATAATTCTAAAACAAACTTAACTAAGTTTGTAAAAAAAGAGGCAAACTGACTCTATTAAACTAAAACGTGTCCTATTTTTATGTTAAAACATGAATTAATTTAATTTCTTGCTTTTCTTTAATCTATCAACATTAATCTTTTTCCGCATGTTTCTATTTACAATCTCTTTATAGTGCCATTTCCATAGGAAGTATTAAAGGTCTCTAGTTTCTAGTGTTTTATTTACAGAAAAGTAATTATTTCCGTAATAAAATTTATCTTACTGGCACAATATACTATGCTAAAAATAGCACACAAATTGCACATAGCATAATTTTAGAAAATAACAGCCATCCATTTCCCATTAGCATTTCAAAACATACAGAAATACACAATATCATATTCTAGGTCAGTAGAGCGAAGGGTTTCAATACCGGAACAAAAACATAGTGAATTTTCACTAAAATCGCCATTGACAGTCAGCGTGCATCTCAAGCCACTTTCTACAATGGGCATACATACAAATCATACAAATGCTAGAGACTTATGCCTATTAGGCAATAAAGACGTTAGGTGTCGAGAGTATGAGCTGAATATATTAGAGTAAGTGCGCCAATTATGGACTGGTTCCGTAATATGGACTACCTACATTTCTCGAAAACCATCAGTCGTAGGTAGGTATCGGTCTCCAAAAACTGAATTCCACCCCACCAGAGCCTCGCTAGTCGTTTGCCGTTGGGCAGAGAGCGCGCACGCATTAACGGCAGCCATTTTTCGTTTTTGTCATCGCGCGATGTAATTTTTTACCTAATTTCGTAAGCTCATAACTTCATAAAATATTACTGTTTGGAAAAGTGAATTATACCAGGGGAAAGGTGAGTTGCTTTACAATCATTCATAATAAGTTGATATATCTAATAGTTTAAATATTTTTCTTAGCAACAATATTACCCTAAAAATGTATGTGTATTATAATATGGACCACCGGCATGTTTTGAATATGGACTAGTGGTCCATATTACAAACAGTTTTATTTTAATTTATTTTAATTTGATTGTTTAAGGATAACATCTACAAATACAGACAAAAATGGGATAAAGTGGCAATGGCTAATGCAATTAAAGCACGTGTTTAAAGCAAGCAAGCGCGCGTTTGCATTATGCGGTTTTCGTGCCACATGGATATATCCCGTTAATAGACTGCACGTCTTCGAAGATCATGGCTTTATTGACGAAGACCTTCCAGCAGTAGAGGGGCCTTCTAATGACCCAGCGCGCGATATAACGACACCAGTTGATATAATTCCTGATAACCCGATACCTCAGCAAAGGGCTGTTGTACCTGAACCCGATAACTGCTTACCTGAGACAAAGGCTGTTGCATCTCCCACACCTTAATCTGTTATTGAATCATCACCCCAGACCCGTTGATGGACATCATAAAGCAAATGCAACAACCAGGAGTGTCAACACTGACTATGAATGATTCAATAGTTAGTCCCTCTACATCATCTAAATCATATTTTTCGCCAAAGGTGTTTCAGCCTATACCGCATTTATGGAAAACTGTCAGCAACAGAGGAAGAAAAACTACCAAGCCTAAAATCTTGACATCTTTTTTTCAATAATTTTGTACCAAATTCACTATGGTCCATATTTAAAACCATGTGGTCCATATTTTGTTCACTTTTTTCTAATGTACAATAATGACATATTTTAGAAAATGTTGATTATTTCTAAGATGTTAATGTTCCTTAAGATTTCTAATATTTGATTTCGTTCCTAAATAACTATCGAACCTTTTAAAATATATAAGGCTGATTAATCTTAATAATTCTGAGTTTTATTACAAAAAAACCTTATGGTGGTCCATAATTGGCGCACTTACTCTATATATCGATTATATGGACATTTATCAGTTACAAGAACGACACAATGTATGTGTAAGTTAGCGAATGTTGCTACAATGTTGCTCGAAAAAGAGTCGACAACTTAATCTCTGTATAGTATGTGTTATGTAGGTATTGTGATGTTGAAATTTATATTATACGTTTGTTTAGCGTTGCTTCAACTATGATCAGTTTCAATCAGCTAAAAGCTTTACCTTCTTGTTACAGTGATTGTCTAACTCATTCCTTGGAACGTATTATTAACAAAAATTATTTCATAAATCATAAGGATGTTATTATTTAAATTAATTGTATACATTCGAGAAAAAATAATAAACATTTTGAGATGACCACATCTCATGTTTACTTGTTCAGGTTGATCATCATACATTGGATATCAAATAAATATGAATCAAATTTTTTGCACACATTACCTAATTGTTCTTTCTTTGCAGTCTTTAAAGACAAATTATTGTCCGATAAATTATATTCCGCTATGTTAAAGATTAAACTATGTATTAGCTGTTTAACTTAGAATAATTTACTTTAATCTTTTCATTGTATAAATCAACTAATATTAAGAACACTTGAATTGTAAAACATATTTGATTAAGGAAATAAAAGGCTTTTTTATTTATTTATTTTATGTTAAAGATTGGTCTAATTATCCAGCTGGAGGTTTGGTAAATATATATTTGCTTGTAATCCCGCTTTACAAGCCTTAACTTAGTCTATAAACTTGGCCTTCCAAGGACCTCCTTTCTGCAGTACCTAGGTCATCGTCTTGTAATGCCTTCGCTTCCTATAGGGTGATTCACAAACTGCTTTTCGATTGGAAAGGTAATTTGGGATTAACTTTCTACAAAATTAATAAAGTAACAAAATCCCAAACATGTTTTAATTATTAAAATTCACACAAAATATCACTGTATTTTTCAATTTAAAATTGACACATTCGGAAAGTCATTCGTGAATATGGCCTATACATACAATGCCAACATGATGCCAACAGAAACAATTTGCCGGCAGCAAAGCTTAAATAAAAAACTAGGTTTCATTAACATTAACATTATACATACTTATATAAATAGATGTTATATTACCGTTGATGTTACGAAAACCTATATTATATAACCTTAATGCGATACATGCATAGATTACTATAAGATTGGAAAATTAAATTACTACTCCATATATCTGATGTCTTGACACTAATAAGTAGTAAGCAGTGGCTATATTAAATTGCTTGTGAATTAAACGAACCAAGGTGTTAGATCAGGCTTTGCTCGTTAGAAGAGAAAGATTTATCGGAATGATATCAAGAAAATATTAGATTTGTGGACAAAAACGAGTAATATTCATTTAACTTATATATTATATTATGTGTATGTTTGCTTAGTTTATCTGGTACTTTATCTTGTATTTCATTTGTATGGTTAACTAAGGAATAACAATTTATTCGAATAAAATACAAACTAAAAACGACACATTAAAATTCTTCAATTCGTACCAAATAACTTTATTTCTTACTAGGTTTCCGCCCGCGGCTTCGCCCGCGCAGTCAAAGAAAAACCCGCATAGTTCCCGTTCCCGTGGGATTTCCGGGATTGCGTCATTTTCCCGGGATAAAAAGTAGCCTATGTCCTTTCTCGGGTATCAAAATATCTCCATACCAAATTTCATGAAAATTGGTTCAGTAGTTTAAGCGTGATTGAGTAACAGACAGACAGACAGAGTTACTTTCGCATTTATAATATTAGTATGGATTAAATAATGTATGTAAAAATGTTAGTTATTGGCAATTCTTAAAATCGCGATAATTATTTCATTTATTTTCTTTTTATCCGGAATCACGTGCGAAGTGAAGCAATCTATTGATAGGAAGTTATATTGAATAACACGTATCATTTTCTAGTGTATAAAATACCGCTATAAATAACTTAATTCAGAGCACGTCTTTATAAGAAATATTGTGTCCAATAGCATGAACAATTTTAAAACAAAGTACAGTTTCTTCAATCAATATATTATAGTAACTATTACTCCTCCGGATTTCTTATAGAAAATTATTAAACTAAAAGTGAATGTAGTCTGAGTGACGACCTAGACTTAGGAATTAGGCCTCATGTCCTTATTTGATAGCCAAAACAATGCGAAGATACTTTTTTTTCTTAGAGATTCACGAAAACTGGATATTTTATCTATAAATTTTCTAGACTTCTGTTATATCAAAACCAACTCTAAATAACGTAAGAATTACCTACAAAGTTAAATCATCATATTTTGTTCATAAACATTGTTGGATTACCTCTTACAGTCATTACCATTGTTTATATACATTTATACCACTTGGATTATCTCATAACAGAACCAAAAGCTTAAACTTATGTTTTCGAGACCCGAACGCCATAATATCTCCCCATACATGGCAGACAAAGACCGATGACTATAATATGTTTTTGCGAAACATGTAATTCCTAAGTAACCATGAATGTATTACGTAAACCAAATTTTATTGGTCAATAAGGCCTGATTAAAACAATATGGTTAGTAATTTGTTAATATTAATGAATTGTCCTGTTTAAACTTTCTAATGGGTTCCATAGCCTGTCTGTTATTGTTGAATCTGTGCTTTTGTAAAAATAGTACTGTTCCATCTACAATTACTAATAATGTAGAATTCCATAACCTCTCTATACCTATAAAACAGTTCAATTTATAATAACAAATTCGACATAGGTGGTAAATAACATAATAATATATTTGTACCTATCCAGAGAACTAGCTAAACAGAATTGTAAATAAAAGAATCTACTGTTTAATCAAAAATTAAAGCGGTTAGCATCTTCAAACCAATTAACACTGGAAAATTTATTGCGCTGATCTCATGGCTGGTTGCAATCCGCAATTGGTACCTAACTACTAAATATTCTTACAATAAATCGTTGTAAATTGAACTCTTGGTGTTTGATAATAAAAGCAATAAGTAAGCAAACATCGCATAATAGAACAATTAGTCACAGTTGAGTTGTTGTTTAAACTTTTAAAGCAACAGAAAAAAGAACTTTAGAATAGGAGGAAGGTTGAGTAAGATTACTAATGAAATTTGTAACAAATAATTATCTATTTCCAAAATGGCTTATTAGGCGATTTTATTTTCCTGTCTATCAGCTTCCTATACTAAATATTAATGTAAAAAAAATGCTGGAATGCAGTTTGATAAGATTTTAATAGAAATTACCACACTTTTTAGGGTTCCGTAGCCAAAATGGCAAAAACGGAACCCTTATAGTTTCGTCATGTCCGTCTGTCCGTCTGTCCGTCTGTCCGTCTGTCACAGCCGATTTACTCGGAAACTATAAGTACTACAGTGATGAAATTTGATGGGAATATGTGTTGTATGAACCGCTACAAAAATATGACACTAAATAGTAAAAAAAAGAATTGGGGGTGGGGCCCCCCATACATGTAACTGAGGGATGAAATTTTTTTTTTCGATGTACATACCCGTGTGGGGTATCAATGGAAAGGTCTTTTAAAATGATATAAAGTTTTCTAAAAAACATTTTTCTTAAAGTGAACGGTTTTTGAGATATCAGCTCTCAAAGTCGTAAAAAGTATGTCCCCCCCCCTCTATTTTTATAACTACGGGGTATAAAATTCTAAAAAAAATAGAGGTGATGCATGCTAATTAACTCTTTCAACGATTTTTGGTTTGATCAAAGTATCTCTTATAGTTTTTGAGATAGGTTGATTTAACTGTAATTTATTATATTTGCTGCTACGGAACCCTTTGTGCGCGAGCCCGACTCGCACTTGGCCGGTTTTTTACGCGTAGGTTCAAAACATGTTTTAATTTATAATTTTTCATGTGGGTGCTTTTATTTAATTTATACTACGATAAAAGATAAGGGACAAATTATGTTAATTTAAAACTATTTAGGTTGATTGTAATAAATTAATATTTTAGATATTTAAAATAGAACAAATAAATCTGTATCTCTAATATTGTTCCCACAGTGTAATAATCGACCTTATTTCTCATATAATAAAGTATTTTACTATTGCTCTTAAATAATGGGCTACATAAAAAAGCATAATTTCGTAAACGCATATCGAATCACAAACGTGTCTGTTACACATCTCACTCCACGTAACTACGAGCGCGTGCCCCGCTCGTATTCTCGTACAAATATTAATTTTTATTACAATCACGTTTACAACTGTTTTTACGACATAATTTCAGTTTTTCTCACGTTCCCCTGTTGCTACATTACAATAGTGATTGATGCTTGAAATATTCTTTCTCACCGTGTATTTTTTCACGATTATTAGTTAGTAGCTGTTCCCCGCGG
>CAJQZM010038947.1:0-30901 GCA_907164665.1 Colias nastes
GAATTGATTTATTAACTGTATTATGCTTAAAATTTAAATTTGTTGTACAAGAACAACTTAGTTTAAACCATTGCTTACCGTTTGCAACTACACTGAGCATGTGGCTCATCTACGTTATTTTCTTTAGAATTAGTATCCATTTATGGGCAGTACGCACTAAGATTGTGAAAACACAATTTTCTTACTGTAGCAACTTGGACTATTTCTTAACTACTATTCCAATTCTGAAACTATCCGTTTGATGAACGTCATCGAACGTTAAATGTTTACTTCCGTCTGTACGTGCCTTCTCATTTTCAAGATCACTAATTAAATATTTATGTATCTTTAGATAAACGAGATACCTACTTTGACGGATTTTCACTATCTTGTTTAGAATCATCTTGACGAATATTGAATCAGAAAGAAATCGTGTTACATACATACATAAAAAGAAAATTATTAATGAAGATTGATTTTTCAATTGATATTTTGAAAAAACGATTAACACTTAAAATTTATATGATTCCGCTACTTCTCAAAAGATGGCGCTATAAATTATAATTTGTTACATTTGACATCGTTAAGACAAATGAACATATAAACTCTCGATTCATTAGCACCATTTCAGGGTAAATACTAAATTACAACAAAAATACATGAAAAATAAAATAAAAATACACGTGTAGCGTGAAAAAGTTGATACAGTATATATTACGCTACGAACAACCTTGAAACGGTGGGCGGATGGAAGCGCTTTATTACTTAACACCTAATAGTGAAGAGTTATTGGTATGACAAGAATACGTTTGTTCATTTCCAGTGTCACATCCCGGCTGCGGGATGCACCTGAGGCCGCCCGGAAAGAGCATTGGCCCTGACAGTCGAAAGAGCAGTGTTGCCTGCTGCTTAGGGCTACCCTGGCTGCTACATTTTTTATTTGTAAAGTGTCAACCAGTCAAGAGTGAAAATATTGTGCCTTCAATTGTTAATATTTAATAATAATTTATTACTTGTATGTACTTATTATAGTCCTGTATAATTATTATATGGTATTATTCAATTTAGGGTATCTATACCTAAGATACAATATCTTGTTTATAATAATTGTCATGATTAATTAAATTTATGACTACGGCTTTGTTTTTAAATTTTTGGGTGTCGATCATATCTGTAAAGAAAACCGTTAATAACTTTCAGCACAGTTTCGAATCAGGCGTAGGGTGCTTGTGCCGTGTAGGTACGATTCGCTCCCTTTTATACGCCATTTTTTTATAGAATTGTTCATTTTATTTTTTTATACATAGATAATATATAGATAGTATTTACTATAAAAATAGTCATTATAAAATTTTGATGATTATTATTGATAGAATTTTATTTATTAATCCTAATAAATAATTATTGTAAGTAATTTTAGAATCAAAATCTTAAGGGTTAAAAAGCACAGCTACGAGTATAGGAAGTAGAATCTGTTTATATATATAAGGGATATGTATTAATTGTTTTAGGTATAATGTATTCACAATTTGTAGAGCCTCTCATTACGGTGCTACACCAAGACAATATCATATTCTAAACAGATAAGATTTGTTTATTTCTGTGTTGTTAATTTATTTCGTAATACATAATACATATAGCTGAATTTATTTTTGCCTTATTTTGAGTTATCTTTTATAACATTTTAGAGAAAATGGATAAAGATATACTATAATTGCGATTAGTTCAAAACATTTAGATAAGATATCTGTTAGATAGATTAGATTTACATAATACTAGCCATCCGCCCCGGCTTCGCCCGTGGTACATATTATAGTATAACTATTAGGACTCGAGGTTCACATATTATCAAACGTACCTAAAATATTTTTGTAGTCGGTCCAGTAATTCCTGAAATCAGCGAGCAAGCTCAATTTTAATATTCATTAGATATTAGATAAGTGAAGACTACATAAATTAGGCAGTAGGCTACGACTTCGCTTGCGTAGTCAGAGTAATGTCCCATGGGAATAAGATTTTTCATCGCTGTAATAATTAGCCTATATCTATGCTAATATTATAAAGCTAAAGAGTTTGTTTGTTTGTTTGAACGCGCTAATCTCAGGAACTACAGGTCCGATTTGAAAAAATTCTTTCGGTGTTAGATAGCCCATGTATCGAGGAAGGCTATAGGCTATATATCATCACGCTAAGACCAACAGGAGGGGAGCAATGCGGGTGAAACCGCGGAGCACAGCTAGTATGTCATAAAGCCACAAAAATCATGCCATCAAATTGCTTCGTTGCGACGTGAAAGAAGATTGTTCTTCTTACAATACAAATAATTAATCAAACGCACTTTGGTATTTATAATAGATAAAATTATGTATGGGAGTGAGGGCCAGTAAAGAGGCTATTTTAATATCCTGTTCAAGTTGTAGTTTTATGTAGTAATGTCACAATAACAAAAAAAAAGAAAACAACAAAGAAAATGTTTAGATTTATTTAAGGTAAGGATTTTCTTAAGGTACAAATTGAGACTGTTTTATACAATCGTATGTTAAAACAAAACCGGATACTAGTATCCGATCTGAAACTAAGAGTTAGGTATTTGAAAAATTTCTTGACGCAAAATCTCATGTTGTCGTTGCATTTAGGTCCTTTTCTTAATCAATTCAAGTGAAATATCATAGTCATATACATAAATATATAAAGTGGCTATATGGAAATGTTGCAAATTATAGTCCAACATACCTAAAGGGCCATGTAAATCTTATCTACAGAGGCACTGGCAGTGAATGAGTGAACACCGTCAATTGTTTCCGAGCGCGTGGCCAGTTAACAAATAAAGTCGGATTACAATTGGAATAGGTACCAACAACAAGACTCGTCTGCATGCGGCTGACAGTCATCTCAATCCTGGCGATCGATCCACACGCCGAGGGTTTGTTATAATCCTGCGATGTACATATATTATTCCAGCCAATACAAGTAACTAATGTTGTGATAGAAGATAGATAGATAACTCGCGCCGCGTTTTCCCGCCCAAATGTGTCCATAGACAAATCTGCTTTTTTGTAATCTGATGTACGTGTGATTGTTTTACAAATTCTGAATTAGAATAATAATTCTTTGATATGGTGAGTATAAATGTTTTAAACAACAATCGCTTTTTTGTTTTAACCGAGAGTTTAGTATTCATATCATTGCAAATTTTACATACCTAAGTAGGTGCAGTAAATATTAGTAAAATTAACTTTCTATCTTTAATCAGTTATTAGATATAAAATATCCATATATTTGATATTAATATACTTAATCAGATGAAAAAAAAACAAGTGATACTAATATTAGGTATCAATCCAGCTCTAGAAGACTTGTAAGCTATAGGTATATAAATTTATATTCTCGTCTCAAGTTTTCAATATTTAAATGTATCTTACAATACGAACAATATCTTATGTTATGATAATTATTACCGTAACTTGCGTCGTGTATGTAGGTACTTATATAAACAATGTTTAGCCTTCAATCTAGAACTATCACACTAGAACAGAAGAAATCGTAGAAACAAATAAATATTACCCTTTCAGTTACAAAAAAGATTCAAAATTAAATATTGTTACTTCCATTTCTATATTTTGTGGCTCTTAACATTGACAACTACATGATTTTTAATGTAAAAAGGATTAAGGTCACAAAGATGTCCACAAATAGGGCGACGAAGTGTCGTTCTTCTCCTTGTTGACATCTAATTTTGCGTTGACTCACGCGATCCTTATTACACCGTGGGCAGGTCATTCGCTCACTATTATACTATTAACATAGCATATTCTATAATATCTGATGTGCTCTACAAAGTAGGGGACATTAAATGGAAATCCATTTCCAATGGCATTACATATTTTTTTTTTAATTCTTAAACTTAGAAATACATATATGAGTGTTAAGTTCACGTGTGATAGAAAAAACTTTGAATGGTTGGAAAAAATATAGGTTTTTCCAGTTTATATAAAAAAAATAGGTAATGTTTGAAAATAGATTATTCAGGTTCTTAATTCTAAATCAGCTTGAATCAGCCCCAAATAAACATCCTAGTATTTTTTATTATTTCTCCTAATCAATTTTAGGAAGTAATTATTTAACCGTTGTTACTATATGGAAGAACAATCGTGTTTACAATCAATTGCTTGGTACTTGGAAGTCCCAAAATAGAGACTTCCTGCTCCGTTGGCCATACTGCAATAAATTTAGGCACATCCCAGTGACATGTGAATTTTGTCCCCAACGTCTCTTGCAAATTATCTTAAATAAACTATATCCTTTCACATGTAAAAAGACACGTTACTTTTTATACGGTATCTTTGTTCTAAAATATTTATAGGTACTTTGCAAAAATATTTTAAATATTCCGTAACCAACTTAAATAATTAATATGGTAGTATAATATAATGGTAGAAACTAGAAAGTATGCTCCACTAATTAATTATTGACGATTAAAGAGTTTCATGTAACTAGATAGTATTAAATTCTACATAATTCTTAGTAAGTATAATTTAAAGTGTTTAGACTTTAGGGGAAGAACAATTATTTACAAATACCTATATCATAGACAATTTTTTATTTTGGTAGTACGATAACGTATACGATATCGTACGATACGATAGAGATATATTATTATGCCGTAATGTGACATAATTTTTGATTCAAACAAAACGAATTAGAGCATTTTGAATATGTGACATAGCGTGATTAAAATCTGTGATATGAACATTATGGTATTATTATACCGTCCCTTTATGTTTGCATTATGACGTAAAAACTAAAAATTATAAAACAATAGAATTTAAGGTCAATATTTTGAACATTTATACTTCCGAACATTTTTGATTAAATAAATTGTAGAAGTACCTAATTGTTATATATGGCATAGATAATAAATATAAGTATTATGTAAAATCTCGTAAGTTATGAATGTATATAATTAGCGATCCACCTGTGGTAGGTACTGGGTACATAATATATAGGACATGTATCACTCAGAGATCATGAACACATCCAAAGGTGAAAGAATTTTTGAAATCGGTCCTGCGTTAGTTCCTGCCATTAGCGTCTTCCAACAAATTCTTCGGCGTTATATTATGAGTATAGAAGTTTATATGAGCATCTATTCCTGCTGAAATTTATGTCATTAATCATATCATAGATATTTTGCAAAAGTAATGCAATTGGTTAGACAGGTTTAAAGGATGTTCTGTTTATTACGGGACGCTCACCTGAACATTTTCTGTAAATGTTATTCACATCTGAAGGAATATAGGATTGTTATGTCATTGTCAATGTTGCAATTCATAGGTAATATGCGGATAGTAATAGGGCCACGGGGTACGAAGCAAACTCATTAATTACTGGTCAGACGCGGTAATTGAAATTGGCCTTCGCTAACTAGCCAGGTAGATATATGAGTCGAGTTTGACAAATGTGTGTGCTTCAGGGGCATTTAATTACACGTTGGTCTAATTGTTTGAAGTTTCGATTTTAACTGACTATTGATATTTTATGTCATTACTGCTAACATTATTTGGAAATACTTTAAATTTTTGGATATTGATATTGTAATTCTGGCTAATATAGATTATTTTTGTGAGTGATTTGGTTGTAAAGTAGATATTATAGCAGCTTCATGAATCAGGGAAATAATCCTGCAATACCTTAGCATCCATCTTCATCGCCATTTCTCAACTGATTTCATGTTCCAAATGATGCTCTATCGAAGATATATTTAACGTTCCAATTTCAATTTAAAAATGAATGCTACGAAATGTTCTAAACAAAATAATAAGCAAAAAAATACATAGGTACAAAATATCAACAAATATAGAAAATTTACAAAAATTATCTCTATAATAAAGTCTTAAGAAATCCCCCAGCATACATAATATATGATGCGAATTTCGTCAATTAGGAGGCCTAGCTCTGGACCTACGCAGTTTAATTTTTTAACTTAAGACAATTATTTCTAGGCAGCGGCATCTTTACTCTTTGATTGGTCATTTTAGCAGTTATTTTCTTGTTGTCCAAGATCACAGATAGTTAAGTATTTTACGAGGTTTTCCGCAATATGCCTGAATCCTAGTGGGAAGAAATAAGGAAATAAACGCATCCGTTGCGTTGTCATGGAGATGGATAATATCCTGAATGAGGTGTCATAGTTGCTTCGGGAATCAAGAGCGTATTAATAAAATTGCTATAACACCTTATAGTACTAATTACAACAATATAAAATATATTCTTTAATAAATAATGTTAAGGTATTTTATTTGAAGGATATTTATGACTTAAAAAATATGTCCTAATTAGAAAAAAAATATTGCCTGAATACTCGAAACGTTTGCAGTGAAACGTATTTCATCCACTCATCACGAGATGGCACTAAAGAGTCTTATCCAAGGTCTTATCATTTTCTTTTTTTATATAGAGATGGTTTAGGGAGGTATGCTACCTTAGAGCATTAAACCATATGCTACAATAAAAAATATTTTTCGTTCATACTTATACTTATCTATATTTACTTAAGTCAATAATAGGAGCCTCCAAAATTAGAACAGTAACCATTAAATAATATACGAAATATCGGACTCTACATTAAGGAGCGTTATAATAGTTTTTAACACTTTTATTTCAAAAAGATTGACGCCACCCAGGATATCAACAAAACAACAATGAGTTTTAAAAGATGATTAAAGTTTTGAAGTTATAATTTCAATAATATTGTAAGCTCTGTTTAAGATATTTCTGTTTGTGGTAAATAAAGGAGCTACGGGCGTAGCTAAAGGGTGCTACAATCATGCGAGCGTTTATAAAATATTGCTTAGGTATAATAGCTACTATGCGGATATTTTTGTTCTTTGAACCTAACTAATGCATGTCAATGTAATCCTATATAAGTGCAGGTAACACTATGCCATTGAACATGCTCAATATAAAGTCCTGTAATAAGATATGCAAAGATACCTCGCATTCACTGTGTAATATGTGTTACGAATGAAAAAAAATATTGTAATAGTTACAACTATTGTCTGATTCGTCGTAAGGACATCAGTCTTGTTGCTTCAAATAAAATAACGAAAAAAAACTGATTACTGTGAAACCTTTAAATATTATTTAAATACACAAGCAAATTAAATTCATAATTCGGTATTTTATATATTATGACACTCACCATAAAAAATAATTAATTTTCAGGAAAACGATGAGAATACTCCTAATGATGACGACAATAATATTTGCATACAAAATGCATCAGAACTCAGTGCTCCAAACTGAATTAACCTCTTTGACAAGGTCCTGGATGATATCGTGATAAAAAAGCAAGCATGGAAGCGTCCTCATCAAATCGTAACACTTATGAGATGGAAATTAAAAAAGAGGATGAAGTGCAAAAGGAGGCAAAACCGAAACCATTATTGGCGAGTGGAAAAATATTTTACAAACCGGGAGTGATAGAAGAAGAAACGGATGAAACCAGCGTATTTGATAGTTCTGTAGTAGAGTCACCGATGCTTGGATTCAGCGCTAGTGGACTGTTGCGACACTCTATTCATCCAGTTAGCAGCTTACATAGAATACCGACATATAGCAGTTCTATTGGACAGAGCACGATTTATCGAGTGGATAGTTGTAGGTAAGTAAAGTCAAGTCTATTATTATAGTAACCTCAGGATTAGATGTGAATACGACAAGGAGTGAACACGTATTCAATGGTTCAAGAAAATAGGTATTATTATACTGGTAGATCTGTAAAAAATCTACAAAATATTTGAGAAATTAACATATTTATTACAGTTTAGATACTTATTAATTACTTGGTATAGAATATTTTTATATTAACTATCATATTATTGGTAAAATAAAATAAAAATAAAACACTAGGGTGTTGTAGATATTGTACTACGACACTCTGCGTCGACTGAATCGCGAAATGTCGAACTGTAATGTAAATCATTTCTTAGTAAAAACAAACTCATTTGTTACTAATCTTTATTATTTTCATTACATAAAAGTTCAACATAACGTTTATGGTGGTTATGAGGCTTATTTACAGCAGCATTTTATTACATAATTAGATTAACTTATCCAGCAATTCTTTATAGGCTTATTTACTGCTAAACTTTATCTCTATAAAGAAATTACAAATATCATAAATAAAAATCCGTATAGAGATTAATAATTGTTAAAATATGTTTGTCTTGTAATAAAACATTTAAAACGAAGAAAGACAAATCATGTCCCAAAACAATTTTGTATTTTTCTCGAAGGAAATCGACAGGATTTAGATAAGATAAGTAAAGATTACTATGGAAATAATTTAAAAAACTATCTTATGAGCCCGGACTAGGTAGATCGGATTTTTACAAATTAATTATTACTGGAATTGTCGATAATATATGTATATGAAAATTGAAAACGAAAACATACGTAGTTTAATACATATTTATTTTGTGATATGTAAGTAGGTTTCTACTAAATACTTTATCCAGTGCATTGTGATAATAAGTACATCAGCGTGTAACTGCATTGATTTAAAATAAAACCACTTAGAGATTATTTATCTTATACTTTTTGTAATAAAAAAGGAAATGCTTTTTTTATTTGCAACTAGCGACCCGCCCCGGCTTCGCACGGGTGCAATGGCGGCCGGCCGGTACCGCTGCAAACGCTACGTCCCGCAATTTTTAAATCTGTAATATCTTCGAAAATATTCACTTAAACCATACGGTGTAAAGGGCCATATAGATCTATATTAAATGAACAATGTATTCAAGGTATTTAATTGGTTAAGGATTAATGCTGTATTGGTTAAAATCGCTTCGAAAATTAGCCATTATTTGTCGTAAAAAGTAAATGACAAAAAAAAGTTATTGTGGGTTATCCATAAGAGATAGACATATACCATCATGGACTTTTCTGTAGACCTTTTCAATGTGTACAATACTTAGTACATTATTTTGATAAAACTCGTAGGGTTCAGCCTGCGTTTGCAATGTAAGCGGAAAAAATGTAATTATTTACGACATCACATTAGAAACCTCAAAAATAACAGTACTTCTCCACTATTTAATGGATGTTATTATACATATAAACCTTCCTCTTGAATCACTCTATCTATAAAAAGAAACCGCATCAAAATCCGTTGCGTAGTTTCAAAGATTTAAGCATACAAAGGGACATAGGGACATAGGGACAGAGAAAGCGACTTTGTTTTATACTATGTAGTGATGATGATATAGAGTAAATCTAGAGAGTAGAGTTTTGCTACTGCTACTACTATGACATAGATTTTAGCTCATAATAAACAGGTACAATATATTTTTTTGCATCGGTATCTACAATCTACATTACTTACATCTTTTTCAAAATTCAAGATTAAGCGATTCTTAATGTGATATTTTTGCCGATATTTGAATTCGGTTATCAGCGTACCATTTAAAGATTTTCATTAGTATTTACGATAAAACTATATGGTGATAAAGTTACATTTTTATTTAGCACTCCCCAAGAAATCGTATCGCAATTCTCAAGTTTCCAATATCTAATCAGTGTACCGATAACTTATTTTCTTATTCATAGTTCAGTTTCGTGACTAATTTGATGAACGGCACATGTTAAAGTGAAGTTATCTAGTTTATGTGAATGTGATTTTAATTAATTATTTCCGAAATATGTTGTGAGACATTAAAAATTCCTGAAAATGCGCCGCAGGCGTAAATAGTGTTTAGATAAGCGACATTATCGTTGTTGACCAAGTTTGTTCTACTTTCGTTTACAATAGACATCGTGACGAGGTATCTTGAAGGGTATATTATGTTTATACAAATTTAACGTAGGTACCTATCCATAAATTACTTCCCTACCATACATAGTGAGTATTTCTTAGTACTTCTTCAAATGTAGAAAAACTATTAGTTTCGCTTTTTGATCTCCAAAGCTAGCAGTTTTCCTAATATTTAATTGAAATCTAATTTTTAATTGTACCTAGATTAGGTGTGATGATTGTTTATTCTGCAGTTTTGGATAAATTTTATCATATATGTACTTTAGATATAAGGAAAAAAATAGTTTAAATCGTCGTGACCGAAAAAAATCATAAATAGCTTGTATTTACTCACCAGTCGTTGAGTACGAAATGTGACTGTTTCATTTGTCACATTTTTGCGGTATATTATTGCTATTTAAATTACAGTAAAAATAATTCGCTAATAGAGTCCGTAAATATTCACAATATTTTGCCACATTATTCCTTCTGCCTGGTAGAGCCAAAATAATGAAATTTGTTTAGACAGTATTTAAAATGATTTGAAATAAATCGAGAAAGCTGCTTATTAATGGAATCTATACTTAATAATATTATAAAGCTGAAGAGTTTGTTTGTATGTTTGAACGCGTAAATCTCAGGAACTACTGGACCAATTTGAAAAATTCTTTCGGTGTTGGATATCCCATTTATCGAGGAAGGCTATAGGTTATAATATGTCATCACGCTAAGACCAACAGAAGCGGAGCCACGCGGGTAAAACCGCGGAGCGCAGCTAGTTTAAAATAATTTTTCAATTACTCCGTAACATTGACATTGTGTTTATTGTTTAGAAATTTCTTATCTTAACCTGCGTTGCATGAAGATTTAAGCGTTCATGCATTTGTCTCACTGTGACTATCCCATAAAATATGAATCTTTTAAAATATTTTAGACGAATATCTGCTACGGGTGCTAAAAATCAAAAACGTTATTATGTTAGATATCATTACGTTTCCTCAAAGATCTGTAAAAACAGTTGACCAGTTCGAATTTCTGTGTACGATTTTCGTAATTCTTTGTTATTTTTTATCAAGTTCCAACTTTCCACATAGCAGGTTTAATCGGTTCTAATCTGTTTAGCCTCAGTACGTAAAAGCGTCACTGTTCAAGGTGTGCAAATAACTCTCTAAAGTTGTAGGATATCCTCATAATCTGCCAAATCCACGAAAATCTGTAAACACCGACGTGTCTAGATAACACTCATTAATCATATGAAACACCTTTCCACCGTAGAACCAAACGAAGGGCGACTCATTTCAATAATACAGACTTTTGACGATAAAAATACCGCTATTGGCGAATATTGATAAACTATCGGCTAATTGCTGCAATTAATTTGCATAAATAAACAAATAGCAATAGCTTTTAATGTTACTTGCATTATTTTTCTTCGTTATGGTCATCAGGGTTCTGAATATTATTCACATCGAAGTACAAAAGTAACGTTTTAAAAGTAGATTTAAAAAAAAGTCTACATAATGTTGCAATTGCACAATATTTCTTAAAGAGATCATGGAATCAAGATTTTAAAGATATATAAACATAATTACTTAAACCGCATCTTAATTTCTTTAAAATCCCTATTTGAGCCAGATATATTAATTCAGCAGTAAACTTTATCATCCAGCAATAACATTCTACAACATAAAGATTATGCTAAGCGTTAATGCATTTTAATACGATATTCCGCGTAAATAAACTTTAAGTGACAAACAAAAATTATTTGTGTTAGAAGATACGGAAATGTTATAATAATTATATGGCATAATCCGTGATACAAAGATTATCTCATTATTACACAGAAAAATACTAATTAAAAACGTTAAAAAGATATGTGGCATAGGTATATGCAACCATTTTTCTATACTTTATAGGGATATTTTTTGAACTTACGTACCATAAGCTAAATAGTAGATGGTAGTTTTATTTATAGATTCAATATACTTATAGAAAAGGCTTCTGAAATTTTGCATCTAATTTATCACAAATAAATTATGTAATTTGTGACTAGACTAGATTAGATAAAATATTCTTATTCATAGATTGAGTAATAAGAAGTATGAAGGTACTTACTATCACTCTTCATCTATCCAAGTTTCTAAGACACATAATAAACAACACGCGACAAACGCATGCAAATGCTGAAATAGCGATTTTTTTGAGTAACATATTGGACAAAGGACAATTTAATTTTATTGTTATAAAACATGGGATTCACTTATTGATTTTGAATAATAAAACTTTGGACTATATTACCAATAATTTAGAAACATTGTTTCCCAAGATCTTAGATTTATTATAATTTATATCTGTCAAAAATATTCGATGTTATTGCAAGCAATTAATTTGTGCTATATTATTGCTATTTGGATAAAAAATACACAAGTAAATCAAATATTCTCATAAAATCATTTTAAGATTTCGCCTCATTATGAATTCAATCTGCCTAGTACCTAGAGCCAAAATATTCGATGTAGAGCATCTGCTCTATCATTGTTATTACTGTAGCTCTATTTCGTAGGACCATATTGATTTATTGTTTGAAGAGGCATTTTTTAATATAATCTTTAATTAGGTAATATGTTGAATTTTTAATGTTTATAAATATCTAATGAAAAATTGTTTTCTTTGTTTATATTTCAACGACAAGCTTCTAGGCTCTTTGGTATAGAAAATAGGGCATTCAACACTAAATTCAATAAAAAGGATATATATTAACAAAGAATATTAATCACGCAGTAGTATTTTTTTGAATTTCTTATTAATATATTTTCACCCAAACAAACAGTTTAGATAAATCCTACCTGCGCAAATCCCAAAATATTTTCATAATATTATGAAAATAAATACCTGAACGCAGTTGTAATAAACATGCTTATTTTGATATCACGATTCTATGTGTCTTCTTATTTACTTATGAGGTTTAATAAGAAAATCATGCACAACATGTTTATAGAGGCGTGGTGATAATTACTAAATTAGCTAATACGTTTTACTTGAATATGTATCGTATTTTAAATAAGTAACAGGCATGATACGCATTTTGAAGAAAAAGTCACTATTTGTATCACGCATTGAATGTTGACAAATCTGTTATACCGTCTCGATAATAGATATTTCAATAGAATACTTCGATATGATCATATGTAATAGTTAATTATTATTGGATCGACCTTCGTAAGTTCGAGAAATACAAATTAGAATGGGGAAAATGCGAATTAGCACGCCAATTTACGCTGTAAAAATTTTGTATTTACTAAAGAGGCGGGGCTGGTGCTATGGGCGGGTTTTAAAGAAAATGATAGTTTTCAATGATAATGTCGTATTTAAAACTAGTGATCCGTTCCACAAACATTTCCAATGGTAAAATAATTTTTAAAATGGTGAATTAATTATTGAAATCAGTCCAGTAGGTACTCTTGAGACTCGCGGGTTCAAACAAACAAGCAAACTTTCAGCGTTCTATCATTATAAAACTTAAGAATGTTTATAATCAAGCCATTTCCTCACAATGAAAAATGCTAAGTCAGATAAGTTTTTTTAACAGAACTATGCGATATCTATTGTAGAATATAGAAATTAAAAAAAATACCTTACAATCTAATAAATCATTAATCTACTTCCTATATTTGCAATGATTTCGTCTTAGAACGATGACGAAACGCATTCTGACGCCCCCTGAACAAACATAAATGTCAAAAATTGATACTAACTGAAATTTGTTTTCCAAGCGAGCTGATAATTTTCGAGATATAGAATCTCGCGATATAATTATAAAACATTTAGCGCGTCATTTTGCTGACGAGTACGATACAGGCAGTCGTGATCGCGATATTATCGCGTGCGATGCTTCAGGAGGTACGAGAGTACTGAGGGATGGTGGCGCAGACGGTCCGCTGCGAGTGAACCGCGCGCACGGCACCATGCACCTCGACCCAGAGTCGCCCGCGAGCCGAGAGGAGGCCCAGCTCCTCCCCGATGAATGGCTTAAAGTCAAAACTGTCCCGGGAAATGGCAATCTTTCCCCCGGAGTCTACTACCCCACAGTGACCAAGAGGTTCGTCGATCAGTGCCAACCTGTGCCGTCTCCGACAGAAATCCATCCGTACTGTGTCGCTTTTATTTTATTGCATTTTCTCATTAGTTCCCATTAATTTAATGTTTATGTCTTAGAAATATTTTATAATTAGCTATAAGTTAAACTAGTGTCCATTAACGACATTAACATTTATGAAGGTCGTAGCACCGTAGCATCGTTCACGCGTGATCTACGCGTTCGCTCTCTTACGATTTATAATTATTATTAAAGGTGTATTTATAAGAACATTATGAAACATAGTTTTCTTTTTTTATTACAGAAACCGCTCGCATAGACATGGAGCTTCTAGAAGAACGAGACGGCGCGCTATTCTCAAAAATGGCGAGTGCAACATTGTCAAGTCAAGGATTCAGCAACGGAGGTTGCGGTTCTTACAGGATATGTTTACGACGCTCGTAGATGCACAATGGAGATGGACGTTACTAGTGTTCACGCTCTCGTTCATTCTATCTTGGTTGGGATTTGCACTCATATGGTGGTTAATTGCGTTCACACATGGAGATCTTGAACCCGACCACTTACCACCGATGCAGGAGTCCTCGAATTGGAAACCTTGTGTGTTCAACATTTACGACTTCACCTCATGTTTCTTATTCAGTATAGAAACACAACACACCATTGGGTATGGTTCCCGTACAACCACAGAGGAATGTCCTGAAGCAATTTTCATTATGTGCCTTCAGAGTATAGTGGGAGTTATGATACAAGCTTTCATGGTGGGCATCGTATTTGCGAAGATGACGAGACCAAAACATAGAACACAAACACTGCTGTTTTCTAAACATGCTGTCATCTGTCAAAGAGATGGTGAGCTCAGCCTTATGTTCCGCGTCGGTGACTTAAGGAAGTCTCATATAATAGGAGCTAGTGTAAGAGCGCAATTAATTAGATCCAGAACTACTAAAGAAGGAGAAGTGCTGTCCCATTATCAAACAGAACTAGAATTAAACGCAGATGGATGTGACAGCAATCTTTTCTTTATTTGGCCTATCACTATGGTACATAAAATAAACGCAAGCAGTCCTTTCTATGGTGTATCCGCCGCCGATGTTCTTCAAGAAAGATTTGAAATAGTTGTAGTGCTGGAGGGCACCATCGAATCGACGGGGCAGACAACACAAGCGCGCTCTAGTTATACAACAAGTGAAATAATGTGGGGTCATAGATTTGTGCCATTAGTATCATATAATCGTGAACGTCAAGGATATGAAGTTGATTATTCTAAATTCGACGAAACTACACAAGTTGACACACCGTTGTGTTCCGCGAAGGAACTCGATGAGTTTTATGGAAGCCAAGCTGACCATAGATCGATCGGTGAGTCTCTTTTCAAACCTAAAACTGGTGGTAGATGGTTATGTGTTCGCAATTAACTGTTTGTCCTGTGTTTGTCCATTTCCCTTCAGTTGAAACTAACGAAGCACCCTATTGTATTTGTAATTTTCCATGTTCATGTATGGTTATTGTATATGAATGAGTTATGACTTAGGACTCAGCTTAGATTATTTAGTTCCGTAAAATAGTGTGATGAATTATTATCTACAATATTTATCTTAGGTCAACAAACGAACTGCCCTGATTAGGCTATCTTGGATAATATTTACTATTTACGTCTAACATATTGCAAGAAACTGCAGTTTTCAAACAGTGATTAATATATATTTTTCTCACGTTGTGTGTGGCTGATTAATTGTTATGAGTGATGATTGTAATTATTATAATATTAATTACAGTATACTGAATAGATTTGATATATGACTATGACTGAAATAGGATGCAAATAAATTTAAAGATATTTTTTATACAATCAAGAGTCCATAAATGTTAAATATTAAATAGAGCATTTATCTTCTACTTTTATTTTATTTATTTTTATTTATACACAGTCACATTTATACTCATAATTATAACTACTTTATATTAATTATAAACTAAAGTAGTAGTTTAATAAAAGTAAACTGTAAAACCTAAGTTAAATAATAATTAGTTATGGCTAAAATTATTTTAAATCTCAAGCACGTACATATCATTTATATTATATTGCCTGATAGACGACAACATTGTCAAATATTAGGTATAATGTGGTACAATAATAAAATAAGATAAATATTATGCTTTTAAAAATTACAAATTGTACAAGAAATAATATTATTGACATAAAATGTGTGTCCATGTAAATCCAATATTAGACAAAGTCTAAGAAGTCGCTATATTTTTGTGATCCTCAGATAATCCTGATAATAAGTAGGTAATTAAACAACAATAAAATATGAGTTAAGCTTATTATTATACTATGCATTTAATAAAATATTAAAGTATTCCTTTGTTTATTATAATATAAACATGTATATTAAGTAAAATATGTATAAGTCGTTATGTAGCTACATAAGAAAACTGTGAATTTTGCCTCACTATGTACATATTAAATAATTTCAAACATTTGTTCTAAGTAATTAAGACTAATGACGTTACTAATATTCTCTTTCAATCACTAATAATGCTTGTTTGTACACAGTGTAACTAACTATACTTATATGTAATAACGAAAGATATACCTATATTTCACTTGTATCAATTATTAGGACCATAAGCACCATTGTTCAACATTGTCACCGCAAAATTGACATATTTAAATGAAATTGTTTTCATTAGTGTGCATTGTCTTACTACAAAACAATGGTATTTTCATGCTCTTTTATATTTTGAAAAAAAAAATGATGATCTTTCATTCATGCAGAGTATGATTTTGTACGTGATTTTTTTTGGAGAATGTGATATATTTATGTGTAATATGTGTTATATTTTGTAACATTTGATGTATTTTTATTTAAGTTTAAAGTTTAAAATGAAGCATGGCTAAAGTCCGTTATGAACTAATGAATTTATTTTCAACACGACGCATAAAAAGCTCAATTTTTTATAATTCCCTGGTCGTGCTTCACTTTAATACACAATATTAACTGTTACTGTATGTGTTTGTGATGTGTCACAGAGAGTGCGGAACCCATGGTCCTTAAGCTGCCCGAACGACCAAAGGAACCCAAATCGCCCGAACCGAGAGCTGTGCAGAAGAATGGAGATTTTACTGTTACATTATGAGCTATAAAATACGTAATATTAAGACAATAAAATATATTTTTGTAAGTTTCTATAGAATCTATAGAAATGTTGAGACCAAGTCATACCAAAATATCCCTCTTTTATCTAAAAAATGTAAGACCCTTTTTTCCGCGGAATCTCATCAACATTGTTCTCCACTTAAGCAAAAATAACATTTAATATTCCACTAGTCATATTATTCTTACTATTAATTATACATTGTTCAACTACTGTTGTAGCTGTTAAAGTCGATAGTCTATACTTTAATAGCAATATGTGATTCTTTACTCGAAAACATTCCACTATGTTATACGACCAATTGTTTTATCAAGGTTTAATAGGTTTAAGTATAAATTGTATTGTTAAGTAATGAAGGATGTCATGAAATGAGATCCAGCAAACTCCAGTATTTAGATATTTATTATTTACGATGTTTACAATTTGTCACAAATCAAGAGATAATTATAATTGCATATTATGTTATATGAATTCTATTTTGTGTAAATATTGAATGAATATTTTGTTGTGACGTTAAATTGTGTTTAATTTTTATATCCTCTTGTATCAACAATCCTGTAGGACTACTATAGCCACTTATATCTACCTTTTAATAAAGGTAATTGTTTATATAGGTATTAAAGCAAAATAAATAAATGAATACCTACCCTGAAAACTTATGCGACCAATCCATGTTTTAAGATGATTATGGCTAAGGTTCTGTGAAATGTATTTTTTAGTGTTGACTTTGTCCTGTTTTTGTTGTGTTGCTTTTAAATCCTTGCAAAGAGACTATACTGATTAGTCTAAAGAGTGTGCAGGTAAGTTAAAAATACTTAATTAGTATGTATGATAATACTGGTACAAAATAAATTACGTGGTGATATACAAATAACTTATCGTCGTGTATAAATAGAGCTCCGGTTGAGAAAACAAATCATTAGGTACAATATTTTATCTAACAATTCAATTTATGATCCTCACTTGAATATGTACATTGACATATTGCCCGCGAGAAAAATGTATCTGAATAATTTAAAATTTTGTTATTTTTTTTGTAGAACCTCTATATTGCAAGTTCGAAAAATCTACTTTACCTTACTATCAAAAGAATCATTCGTTTCAGTTTTCAACAATGAGTATGAGGAGCATTATGATAAATATTACCTAGATAGAGAGTTACTTTAAAAATTTCATTGAAAACGAGTAGTAGTTATAGTATTTATAGGTTCCTACACGGATAAGCAGTGAAACAGATGAACACAGCTTGTGATAAAAACAGAAAGTATATAATATAAACATGAAACTTCAACATTATCGAAATGACCAAAAACCTCAACATTTATCCTATCTATGTATATCAAATTTACTCCTTTATTAATTAGAATTGCCCACAAATAGATTGAGCAGCAATCCTATCAGAGTAAAATATAATAAATATATCTATTGATTTCTTTTATTTATTATATATCTAAGCAGATATTTGGATAATTATAACCTAATGGTTTTTGTACAGGTATAGATCGTAATAATAAAATATGTCGTACATTGTGTGAAGGCATGAAGGTTCTCCAACGGAAAGTGTAGATCCTCGACCGGTCAATTATGTTGGCTTAAATATATATTCCGATTTTATTTAAACAATTAAAAGGGGAAGTTTGTTAGGGTTATAATGGTCAATGGTAAATGTCAACTACAGAACATACTACTTATAACAAAATAATATTTATTTATTTATTTTCAACGTTGTATTAGCTACAAACTCTTTTGTCTAACTTCGCCCCGTTCGACCCAGAATTAAAATTATTATTTCCTACGCTTATAACTCAATTATTTCTTCTTAACAATATTAGATTAGAGTTTTTATAACCTTATACTTACCTCTAGATTATGTACAAACACACACACATACACACTGAACTCCATAGAAAACTGCATTTTGTACCAGTGATACCGAATAGGAGGTAACTACAATAAAATCCATAATATAGATAATAATAATATCTTAACATTTCCAGGATATATGAATACTTCATCACCGGCACCTGCAAGCCCGCTAGCAACGATGCCACCCATACCGATACCGATACCGATTTCACCACTCTCTAGCGTTTCGGATAGACTAGTGGTTGATGCCATACACAGAGCAAGCCTCACACGCAGACCCTCCTGTATCAAATACCCATCAGATTTCTTCGATGCCACAGAACATTCTTCGTCTTCGAGTGAAGAAGAAAAAGTCACAAAATCTAAATCGAAGAAGGCCGATAAAAATAGCCAATAGACGTTTGATTCTAATTAACAACAGATGGCGCTTTCTCAAAATGAAATTAATGTTTTTAATGTCTTCCTGAATAGATAAGAATATTATATATTTGTTATTTTTTCTAAATTATGCTTAATGTATGCAATTTACTGTAAATTCTAATTTATACAAGCGTATATTTGTTTTAAATACATGTACAACGCCATCTATCGATGAGTAGCTTTTATGCTTTTATATAAATAAATGACTTTTCATAGAATACTAATAATATATTGACTGACCGGTTGGCTTGGTTGGTAGTGACCCTGCCTTTCAAGCCAGAGGTCGTGGGTTCGATTCCCACCCGGGGCAAATATTTGTGTGATGAACATAGATGTTTGCTCTGTGTCTGGGTGTTAATTATCTATTTAAGTATGTATTTAAAATTATATATGTATGTTTATCAGCCATCGGGTTTCCATAACACAAGCGAAAAGCTTAGTATGGGATCAGATCGTGCCGTTTGTGAAAAATGTCCTGAAATATACAGGGTTATTTGTAAAACACCAGCAACCTCGCAGGACAAGATAGCTAACATCATAAGTAACAACATTTGATCTACGACTTTTGGCATAACGCAATAAATTATTTTTAAATGATTTTTTAAGCTTTTATTGTACTCTCCTAACATATTTTGTAAGTCTATGTTCTATTCATTATCGAAAGGACGACGCGACGCCCCCTTTCCCCTCCCGTTCGCTTCTTGTTTACGTAATTTTAGGAATGCGCGTAGAGTTTATAATATTCAAACGGAAAATTAAATGAATATTTATTTTTGTATGAAAATAAAATCTAACAAATTATCAAAAGTCGTAGAACAAATGTTGTTACTTATGATGTTAGCTATCTTGTCCTGCGAGGTTGCTGGTGTTTTACAAGTAACCCTGTATGTAAGTTATTTCCCTTTTTCATTTTGCTCAGTTTTATTGAGTGCATTTAAAATAAAATCATGATAATATCTATAGTAGCTTTATATATGAGTACATAAGATAATTAATAAATAAATATTCTTGAACAATAAGTGTGTATTTTCATTCACTCCTTAAATACATAAAAAGCACGTGCTGCAATAAAATTATAATTTTCAGGGATGAAAATATTTTGCGGGTAAAATAAAAGACTTGTTAAGTATCAATACATTTTATATTTAAATTCTAAAACAATTCATCATATTGGTTGATAAAAGCATCACATTGGACTAAGTTTTATTGAATGTTGCGGCGCCAGCACCGCCTTGACTATTCGAAAATCCTTAAAAATTACTAATCTGTGAATCTATATTTTAACTGCTCTATGCCAACACTGTATGTTATAATTGTAAGAAATATATTTCAATATTATACGTTGTAACCAGCTTATATTATAATTATTTTTGGCACGAAAACTTCTCTAAAAAATCTTATATGAAAAAACTTAATTAACATAATATAGACATACTTTAATAAAAGGCGCATTTATTTAATTAGTTAGTTATTGAGTCCTAATAAATAAATCAGTGTTGACATACAGTTTAAATTTTATCATCAGATAGTTTTAATATTTATTGTAAATTCGTATTTGAACATCGACAAATATCACAAGATGTATAATATTATATTCATAGTAACAGCAGTAAACGTATCAGTCGTCTATTATAATAATTTGTACAATAATTTCATTTATTTTGTCAATTACATTAAACAGTACTCAATCACAAAATATTTAATTGCTCAGCAAATATCGAAAATAATGCGTAGCTATCAGCATGCTATTCAATGATTTTACATTATATTTATAATATAGGTTTTATAAAATACAATTTTCATTTTGATATACATTCAACATAATCCTACATACACGTGATTAAGTACATCGTATAAAATCTTTTAATTACTTAACAGTTACGTAGAAAAAGCAGACTGAATTCTAACAGTTTACATATTTGTACGTTACGTTTTAAGAGCAAAGTCCTTTAAATAAATAGGATACGAGATACGACGAGATACATAAATACTATTACTTAGATATAGTCCGTCCAAACATGACAAACGATAAATACTTATAATAAGTCTTGCATCGACGGACCTCTTCAAAAGCTCTAAAAGTCTAATGGTATATCCGTAAATTATATGCCATAAATTTGTCTATTAAGTATATAGGAATTTTGAATAAGTCACGGTCACACCAACTGGTAATAAGGAAGCATTTATATCATTATTAAACTATATTTTGGAAGAAGATTCTATCCTTAGTTTGACTGACGATAGAACGATATAAATTCTAAAACTAGAAGCCTTAACCTAAAACACAGGGTAGAAATTTAAAAACCGTATAATTATTTTTTAAACAATCATAGCATATATAAATTTCGTAACACCCTATGTCTAATTTCACTAATTAATCGTTAATAAATACTTGGTCTACAGTACCACCCTGTTCTGTTCTGCTGATCCCTTGTGTAGACATGATTTGTACATTCACATAGAAAATATTATAATAAATTATAATAAACATTATAATTAATAGATACATTGGTATATAACTAACACATCTATATATCCACTCAAATCAAAGAAACAGAAAATGACACTATTTTTTATAAGTTTTTTGTACATAGCAAAGAGAAAATCTGTTTGATCGAACAATATTTTTTTAGAAAATAGGTATCTAGATACCAATCAGTTGCAAGAGCCATTGTTACTAAGAATGTCACACCCGGACAAGAAAACTCGTTTAATTCGTGTGTTTAAATTAATTAGAAATAATAGCGTTGTGACATTTTATTTACGTTTTAACGGCAATGCTACAACGCAGAGAATGTTGGCAACCATCCATCTTGGAACATCTCGATAGAAATGTTCTTGTCATTTAAAGTACATAAAATTGTAATATTTCCGGCTTCAGAATTTTCAACAACTTTTTAAAATATTTCTCCATGACGTATGGGTGTTGTATTATTAAAAATGGACGAATAAATACATAATGACGCAGATGTATGTGCATTGTGCAACAGTCTCGAACTCTACAATTTCAAAAACGTTATTAACGTATTAACCATAGTTTGGCAAAAATACCTTTTGTACTTTTACTTTTTGAGTGAGGTATAATAACATGCAAAATAAAAAAAATTACCTAGCTATTTTTTCAGATTAATAAGACTGAAAGTGAATGTCATACAAAGTTCAACGAACTTGTCCTCGAGCATGCATCCTGGCTGTCCTTTAACTGACATTCAATTTACTATTTTTTTCATCAATTATTTCCAGACTTCAAAGAGGCGTACAAAAATATCGTTAGAAAAAGAAAATTTTGAACGATATAGATCTATTCATTACAATCAAAGAACTGAAATAATGAGATTTTTGAAAATAGGCTAGGCTCATGAATAAATTGCTTGGCCATGGAATTTAATCCATAACTTAGTATGGGTGATTTAACACTATGAAACTATAGATATTATTATTATAAGTGGATAGATGTGTTTCACGTTTTAAAATGTAAATAATATTAATTTATTAGTTACTATAGATGAAGAACATTAGGTATACTCTGTAAAACGTTTTTTGTACGTAGGTAAATAATTACACTTTATGATATTAATATTATTAAAAGTAAATATGCAAAGGAAAAAAATCATTGTTCACAATATGAACGTACAAACACACCTACACATCACACAAGGATTTTACACTAGTCGCACAGGAAAGTAACGCGCGCGTGCGGTCAAGCGGGCTCCGGTGACGTCACCAAGATCGGGATTACTGACTCCATCTGGTGCTCGCTCGGCGATCTGGAATAAATGTTCTTATCACTACATAGTATAAAACAAAGTCGCTTTCTCTGTCCCTATGTCCCTATGTATGCTTAAATCTTTAAAACTACGCAACGGATTTTGATGCGGTTTTTTGTAATAGATAGAGTGATTCAAGAGGAAGGTTTTAGTATATAATTTATTATGTTTTAGACAAAGCGGGCGAAGCCGCGGGCGGAAAGCTAGTTAGATATAAAATAGCAATAAGTAATAACATTAAGGGTTTAGTTGATATGTAACACACGTAAGAACCTTTTCTTTCCCACGTTCTATTCTTATTTGTGATGCGATTATGATTACTTCGCAAGACAACAAAAATCATAGAAGATATTACACATTTATATGCAAACTGGAAAAATAACACGCCTCATTTAAACGACAACAACATAATTTGTAAACACTTACTTTTTGATTTTGTGTTCCGCTCTATGCTCATGGCCGTTCGCCATATGACCGATGCCGTTCGGCACGACTATATGCATCCTCTTCATGCTTGCGTGGCTGTGGCTCCTGTGGATGGGTCTGTCTCGCTCTGTCTTATCGCTGATCATGATGGCCGAGTTGATCTTTGGCAGAGCTTCGTGTCCGTTCTCTACGGCCAGGTGCGTGTGACTTGAGTTCTTCTTCTCATTGACGTGCTGCACGAAGTTGTTCTGCGCCATCAGCCTGTTCTCTCTCGCGCGCGCTTCTGGGATCTTTATTTCTATGTGCTCGTCCAGGGACATGGAATCGACGGAGCTCATGTCTAACGTGTCGTTGGAGAATGTTTTCGGAATGGTGCCGAGCATGCGATCTGAAAATTAATGAGAATTATTGGTTAGATAGAATAGGTCTGGATGGAGAGTCACGTGAAAAAAAATATTATTCTATACCTAGGTATTATGATATTATAAAGGATGTCTTGAGGAAACTCTTTAGATTAGAAAGAATACCTGAGTCATAATATGACAAAAATGTTAATTATGTTTAGTATGTATTTTATTGATGAGCTTGCAACAGATAGAGTCATATAATAATACGTGATTTGTTTTATTAATGCCCTTCGAGAGACTAACCATTCAATTTCCATATTAACTCATAATTATCTTACTTCCTTATCCGCGTTTTCGTACTTTGCTTGTTCTTTTTTCATATTAAACTGAGATAATCTTTATAAAATCACACATTTATGTTAAATGATTGACTTAAAATTGCTCATGTATTATCGTTAAACGCTTCACAGAAGGAAAACGTAATAAAAGACAACTCTTAAGATCTTGGAAAGATAAGTATTACGTAAAGGCTATTTAAAGCTGATTGCTCACAGGTTAAAAGGTGTATGAAACGAGGATAATGTAGTATTAATAAGTAAGAATTTATAAATACCTAATTTCTGGGAAGTGGAGACGGTGGCTCGGAGCTCGTCAAGTTGTTTCGCGGAACAGAGAGGCGTGTCCACTTCGTATGTGTTGTTGAAACGTGTGTAGTCCACCTGGAAACGTGTGTTGGTTTATTAGTTGAGGAAATTATTCTATTGCAATTGGTCTATAGTCTAAAGTCCATAGCATTCTATATAGACTCAGAAGTTAAGGAAATATAAAAGTTTAGTTTTCATAAGTATTATTTCAAAGGTAAATTCCTGTAAATTCTATAGTATTTATTATAAACTAAGGGTAAAGTTTGTAGGTAGATCTGTTCAAATTTTCTTCTTATCAATGAAATCCAATTTTCTTTTATCAAAAAATGTTAAAAATGTTTTTTGTTTTTCTTCTTTTTAATTTTTTTTTGTTTTGCTCCTTACCTCATATTCCCCTGTATCCTTTCGGAAAGATACCATAGTTTCAAATCGGTGTCCCCACAGAATCTCTGATGGTAAAAAGCTACTTCTCGCCTGAGTCGTCATACCCGTTGATTCGATCACACCCTCTGAAAATGATTTCAATCTAAAATTAATGAAAATAAAATGAATGTAAATACAAACATCTGAGATATTTGAAATTCATGTTCTTTCTCCACTGGCACATTATTTAAATTGGCTACCATACAATTTCATCGATATTACGCAATTACCTTTGTTGTAGAAATAAACTATAAACCCATGAATAATCCAACGACATTTATGATGTAAAGTTTAGGGCAAACGACCAAATCACTGTCAAGGAAGTGCCAAGATACGAGAACTCAGTTGTATGTTTAGACTGGAGATAGCGTAGGTATACCTACTACATACCTAGGTACAATTACAGTTCCACGACGATTTTCTACATTTAAGACTAAGAATATCATAGATAGACATAGATTAAGAATAATTTATAATAATGTCTTTAAACATAATAAAATGATAAAATAAGGACTTACCAAGCATAACAACAATCTCGAATCTCTCTTTTAACATATCTGAGGCAGAAAGGTTGTAAAGCGGCGACTTCTCATTAATTTTATGGACAATAGTCATGGGCCAAATGAACATCAGTCTGTCTTCTTCTCCATCAGCTCCAACTTTCAGCTCTTGTTGGTAAAATGGCAGTAACTCCCCCTCTCTGGTGATCTATTGAGTAATGATGTAAACCATTAGAAATCCATTACATAGAATGAGTTTGAACACTTTATCCACAATTTAACATAGATAGAAGCGTATAAGCATTATATATCACCCAAAGCCTAAATGTATAATATAATCCACGTTTTTCTCCTACAAAAAGCACAACAAATGTGAGTTAGTATTTACTTAAATAAAAATCCATGCAATAAGTTATTCTATGAGAAAATTAATTACATTCACATGAAGGTTAGTTGCGAATATAAGCGAGCTATGTGAGTATTACAATGGCAAAGCATGTTATTGATGTATTGAAAATGGTTGCGGGGAAATCCTTAGACGGGTCTAATAAATATAATTACAATTTGAAAACCACCAAAATAAAAAAAATATACAACATTAAACATCCAAAAAAAGTATGAACTAACACTTAAAGTTCACTGAGATACCTTTTTTCTAATAATTTGAGCTCGAACATGCGCTTCCAAGATGTGCGATTTTCTGATGTCGCCAACTCGAAACAGAAGGCAAAATTCGCCGTCTCTCAGACAAATAACCGCGTTCCTCGAGAACAGCAGAGTTGTATTACGTTTTTTGGCCCGAGCCAGCTTCGCGAATATTAGACCCACCTATGGACAAGAGAAAGTGGTTTTGAAATTCGATATCAAAAACAATTGACCTTAAATTCGAACGATTGGCATTACATATCCGCCGAATATGAATTCAAACGACCACTTTCTTTTATAAAAGGAGTTGTTTAGTCAACTCGGGTTAATGAAGGTTCGTAAGCGTGCTGACTGAATTTCCCAATCACTAACCAGTATCCGCTTTGTCGAAAAAATATACCTTGCGGCGAATAATTTGCGCTCTTATATGTGCTTCAACGATATGGGACTTTCTCATGTCTCCGACACGGAACATCAGGCACAATTGGCCCTCTCGTAAGCAAACAACGGCGTTCCGGGAGTACAATAATGTTTGGGCTCGTTTTTTTGGTCTAGAGAGTTTGGCGAAAACGGTTCCAACCTAAAATTAGACGAGACGTTCAGATTAACGAATACGCAATATATATTTTGAGTGCGAAGTAGTACTGGAAACATTCTCGGTCTGTTGGCCTGCTTCATATAATTAAGATGTCATTAGTTCTTAAACAGATTTTCGAAGCTCTCATAATAATTAGATAAATAAAACATCGTACATCGACCTAGTTCAGTACAAGTTTAGAACATGAAGAGGAAATATAATGATAGGTAATCTTCTACGCGGATTCTTAATATAAGTTATAATTTTTAAGAGAGCATCTGGATCACAGATTGGTACGCTTATAATTTTGGCACACTGCCAAGTTTATTTTGATATGAAATTATCTTTTGGCTTCGAAGCAGGAAGGTTTTTCAAGAAAACGTGTATCATAAGTCATAACCCTTTTTACTATAATGATGTCGTAATGCTTTAGAAAATAAGTTTCTATTAATATCAATGTTGCGAAGAGTAGATGTTCTTAACAATAATGTCTTATCCTAACACATTAAAAATTTTATGAGTTGTAATTCAATCGAAATACTAATAAATCTTGTAAAAGGGGTTATAAATGTTTTGTTTTCAGCTTTGGCTGCCACAATGTGTATATACTTTGTAAACTGTCTATTTTTAGCCGTTAACTGGACGTTAGTTAAAACAAATCGTAAAACTTACCATGAAAGCTTGAATGAAAACACCAACAATGCTTTGAAGGCACATAACGAAGATTGCTTCAGGGCATTCTTCGTTTGTTGTTCTGGAGCCGTAACCGATGGTGTGTTGGGTTTCAACGGAGAAGAGGAAACAACCGGTGAAGGAATTGACATTATTGAGGCATGGGACTAGCGGTTCACTGGAATTCGTGGGGGGGTTCAGGTCGCCGTGTGTGAAGATGATGAGCCACCAGATCAGAGCGAACAGGAGCCAGGAGAGGATGAAGGAGAGGGCGAACACGAGTAGCGTCCACCGCCACTGCGCGTCCACGAGGGTCGTGAAGATGTCCTGAAGGTATCGGCGCCTGCGCTTAGCCACGTTCCATTGGACCACATTGCAGTCTCCGTGCTTGAAAATGACACGCTTTCGCACACGTCTCGCTGCGTATCGGGCTTGACGATATCTGAAATAATGGAAATTATATTTTATTCACCTACTTATATCATGTAGGAGAGCATCGCCTTATATTTAAGACGTGGACTAGGTACAATTTCTGTATATTCTTACAGGAAATTAATGATGTCGTACAATTAATTACATCTTACAAAACTTTGCATAAATAAAGCATTATTTACATGACATTTTAATGATTCTCTGTACTAATGGGTAAATATTGAAGGGTTGACGTTAACGCCCGATTAATAAAGTCACGCTAATTTATCATTTCAAGTCAATGATATTATATATACAAACTAGAGGTTTCAAGTGTTCATTTTATTTATGAAATTAACTTGTTTATCCTTATGATTTATCACTGACATAACAAAAATACTGGCGTAATTGATAACTGAGAATAATTATGTATATCGTAAAGTAACTGCAACAATAATATTAATTCTGATTACATAAGATGGGAATTTCACATTTCAATTCTGCCACAATCTTGTTGGTTTTAATAATTTTGGCGAAGTAGACTAACCAGTCTTAATTTTCGTTTAAATAATAATTTAATAATTCACATACCACAAATAACTATATTTAGTAAAATAAGTAGATATGTATTGTCCCTTGCCTTGCATTTAACAAAGAATTAGGTCGCTTTATTTTTATGGCTTCGTTCTACAAACAAAAGGAATTTTAATAATCTTTTGTAAGGCTCTACATTATAAAATAGTCTAATATATTTTAAAATTGTTAGGCACTTTATAACATTTTATTCTTCTTTACAATATAAACTCCATCCACACGGTTCATTGTACAATATATGTACCAAATGAAACACCAATTATCAAGATTCAAGATATATTGAAAAGAACCAGCCAAATTGTTTCGAAAATAAAAAGAACTAAAATCTTTTCAAAGAAATCGATTTTTTATTAACTTCATAACAATTATTCTTAATTGGATATCATTAATCATGGTTAGCAACTAAAAACGAAAACGCACCTCCAAAGGTGGAACATCAAATTATGTTCACTTTTAACGTTACTACGTTATTATACTAATGCACAAAAAACCAAAGCTTACGTACGTGTATTGTTTGAACATTATTTTCGTAGTGTTTAAATGTTGTAATCCAGTCAGCGGTATGTTATTGTATTCTGCAAAGAGCAGGTTATCTATATAGCTTGATGGCATTGCACTATCGCCAAATTGATTGAAAGCCCTAAAGCACTCTACTGGATCCAAATCCCTCTGTATTTTATCAAATTTATTATCACATAGATAAGACATGAGAGCTTTAATCAATCTATTAATATTGAGATATGTTCGAGAGTGCTTAGATTGAATGTAAACATTGGGATGTTATTCTATAAAAGTATTGTATGTAGATATTGTTTAAGAGATGTATCATGTAAATAAAACAGCAATAAAATATGAATCACGCTCTTTTGCGTACATATTTTGAAAGTTTACGATAGAAAATAGACACAAGCTTGTAAATTTGGATTGTTTGTTTACGTTTTATATTCGTAGTGTGAATTTACTTGAGATGTTTTTTAAACTTTGCTATTTTAATTAGTTCATGCTGTTGGTAATTATTTCCTTAAACAAAGAAGATATGGAACAATCTTAGTAATTGGCTTATTAGGTACGTATTTCTCTTTAAAATAGTGTTATTACAATAGAAACAGGTTTATATGAAATTACTTTAACTACATATTATAAATTAATTGTTGAATGCTATCTAGAGGTGGTTTGATAACTATTGTAACTGTGCGCCTACGCCGGTCACTTAGGTAATAATTTTATTACAATACAAATGAAGTTATCCTTCTCTATTCTAAAATATGACGTTTCGAAAGTAACGCTTAGCATTACATACAAGAGTCAAGAGGTAATCCCGAAATTGTTTCTTCGAAATAAAACAATTAAGACGTAACAACCAATATCCTCCGCCCACAGCTACAAAATAATACATTAATATTTCTTCGAATAACAATTTATAAATCGCGTTTAATCAAATAAATACGCGTTTGGTTCATTCACAACAGACTCGATGTTGAGTGAATGATTTATTTTGTTTGCATGAATGCTACTCATCACATTTGATTGGTTTATTTATACACGATCAATTCCGACCGTCATAAAACGAATTACATTTGAGACGAGTGTTATGTTTTAATCAAATTTGCGATAAAAATGTAAGATAAAGAAACAGTTTATAGTTTAAATCAGTTTGTACTTTGTAGTATAACATCCGATCAAACAATTTAAACTAGATATTCACAAATGTTTCACATTTATTATACCTTCATTAGCTTGAAATACGTTCAATTTATAAATCGATTTAAATAACCTATAGGTACGTAAAATATCAATCCAGGTAAATCCGAGGTATCCTATAATATCCTAAAATAATTTTTCATACTTATAATTTTTTTTTGTAAGAAAATTTGGGCAATGGTAGACAAAATTCAGGCGTTTGACCGCTTTCGACCTTTCGTATGAAAAACAGTTGTTTCTAGGTTAGTGCACTTTTATGAGTTACAGTTCACAGCAATTCATCTGACAAATATTAATATTAAAAATTACAAGCCATATCTCAACTATTTGTAAATAATTCGAATATATGATAGATTCTTAAAGTTACATATAAACTTTATTCGCGAGTCTGTATGACTTTTAATTTCACTTTGTAACAGTATACAATGTACCTTACCTATTGTAGGTATGGTATGTATTTCTTTTTTGTGAACTTTTAATTGTAAATCTGTTTAGTTCACGTTACAATTGCACTGTATGTAGGTACCCTAAATACTATTAATAAATTAAATAAATAATGATAGAAGCCTATTCACACTAGACTGGTCTTTATTAAATACGCAAAGGTATGCCAACGATTCCCTCAAAGCTTTTTGATGACAAAACAAGGCATTTTACTTAGATGAACAAGTATTTGGTCATATTTTTTCATAAAGGTTTAATGTTGAAAGGTCCAAATGAATAATTAGCTTAACTTCATTTACATTGACGTTTTCTAATGTTATTTTTTCTTAACCATAATTGCTGTTGTCGTGAGAATATATTCAACTTATGATTAGAAGTATGAACTTGACTGATTGCAATGATAATTGTAAATATAGTTGGAGTGTAGGTTTCTA
>CAJQZM010038948.1:0-11648 GCA_907164665.1 Colias nastes
AAAAAAAAATACAGTCCTTTAAAATAAAACTGTAGATGTTACAAATAAGGCTTTAATTAGACACACCATATTGATAAAAGGACATTTCTCACGCCACAAAAACAAACTACATACTCTACTCCATAATTAAATTAGTACCAGTAATGTAAATTTAAACTGGACCGAACGTGATGTGTTTATTAATTTGTGTAGCTCTAATAGGGTAAACACTAAACAGTGCTGTCAAATACCGTTCTTCTATAACATGTTTATCAGATCTCAGTACTGAATATCATTGCATAATGTTTCAGCAAAAACTGAGGACTGAGAAATTGCTGTATCAATTATTTTTTACCTACTCTATTTCAAAAATAAATTTAAAATGAGGACTCTATTTTAAAGAAAAAAATAAAACTAAATTTGTAAAAGAAAAGGTGTAAGATTAGTGTGGGTATGTATGTGTGTTGCAATGTAATCCGAACCGGTTGATCCGACTTGATAGAGACTAGAGTTTATTTTAATTAAAAGTTTTGTAAGCCAGTACTATTCTATTGTTAAATCTAATCCTAATTATACCAATTATGACTTTTATTATTATTACGTACAATTTTTATTTTTTACAAGCTTTGTAAAAAATAAAAATTGTATTCATCACTTTTTATTTTAACAAATCGTGTCATTTTATGAATAAAATATATCATTATTTCTAGTATCTAATATTCTGTGCATAATATTAATAGAACTTCCCTCATAGATATTATTTAATAATCCGTGAACAAACATATTGATATCATGGAAATATTATATTTAAAATTGTAAACGCATATTACCTATATCTCGTTGTAATTAAAAATGAAAAACATTATAGGTAACTGGTTCACCTTTGATAAATAATAAGAATAAAAACTTGTTAAATATGTAACTAGTTTTATATGAATATCATTTATAAAATATAGATAAATTATATTTGGTATATCTTCGTAATTTATGGTAAGTTTGTTCAAGTTAAAAGTAGAAAATTAAAACTATAGGTATTTTAAACACCTTGTAGATATAATTGTTACATATTCGTTCCTTTTTTGCGAATAAAGATAAGTACAGAAAGCTAGAATATTTATAGATATATGTATACCTAGCTGATATAAGTTTTTGTAAGTGACGTAAAACCTTTGCAAAACCGTGGGCGGACAGCCAATATTCACATAAATCTTAATAGATTACTCATAAACGCAACACAACACTACAATAAATAAATAACATTCAAAGCCTCCTTTGTCAAAACAAATAAAAAAAAAATTAAGCCACGAGGTGCGATCACACTACGCTGACCGCCATAAGTATAATACATCATAGTAGCTAAGCTCAGAATCCCATTAAACAAGTACAAAAGTGATGTCTCATGCCACAAAAAGAACACGCCTCGAGTAGCATCAGAATATTTTTTGTCACGCGATCTTTTATCTGCGAAAGCCGACAAAAGAGCAACGCTGAAAAAACTTGTCCATTCTTTGACGTTCCCGCGCTAAATACTGCGCTTGGCGCGAAAAGTGACATTGTGCTTTTTTTTTCTGTAGTGGCACAGATCAATACATTATCTGATGGATTTCCCGCCTTATGTGAAAAAACAGATTATAGCAAAACCTCTTTTGTCAAAATACAGATATTTAATACGCGCGCTCATTTAGGATGCTCGAAATTTAGTCACACTCTAGTGATTTGAATATGGATTTCAGATAAATTTCAATGAAATGAACAGCTATGAAGTGTCATTGTGAAAGTACGCGCTCATTCACAAATGAAGAAAGAAATATCTTAATCTTATAAGATCAGACTTAGTAAAAATATTTAAAGCATGGTTTTTAGACTAGGACGTAAAGAATAAATTTCAAAACTATTTTTTTTCATAAGTCTGTCTGCCCTACACTTTCACGTCTAAACCACGCCGTAGATTCGAATGAATTTTGAATATACTTACATAGTCGAAAACCCAGAATAACTATTTTTGTTTTTACAAAAATCAATCGGTAAAGAATCCGAATAGCGCTGAAGGCTTTTTTGACAATAGTTTTGAGAATAAGGGCCGATTTTTCAATGCTTGGTTAAAACTTATCCGTCCAATAAAGTATTACACGATAATATTAAAATGTCACGTAAACTGTCAAATACGGGCAATTAGGTAGAATACGTTTTTAAAATGGTAGTTTTATACATTATTCGACGAATAAGTTTTATCCAAGGATTAAAAAATCGGCCCTTAAACAAACAAATTGCCTACGAATATTATTCAAATATAGGTATTATAGAAACAAAAACTACCACCATATTGGAAAAATTCCCCTTTCGTTCCTGTTATCATGATTACAATATAATCGGATGAACACATCTGTACATCAATTTTAATTCCAACCCCATGTAATTAACTAATAGTGATCACGCGACTTCGGTCATGCTATACGCTATTTTATTGTAAAGTCAACTTGTATGATGATGACATGATATGTTCACTAGTGGCTAGGTTAGTGCCCGCGTCTTCGTTCGTAATCATTCTTTATTTCTATCTTAAAACAATTACTACCTATAACATCTATACAATTACTGACACAATACATGACAATACTTAATAAAAAACTATATTTAAGTAGTTTAAATATAGGATTATGTATTCTGTGATATAGGCATAATTGACCACAATATGCTGCCTATAATGCTAACAAAATAAGAAAATCAAGTCAAAGGCAATTAAAAAATACGATTCGAAAGTGTTTAGATCTAGGTAGTTAGGTACCTACACAAAACAAACCTTTCATGCTCCAATTACGTCATAAACATGCATATAAAGACGAAACTAAAACAATAGCCACATTCCAACTAATTATATTGTCAACGTGTGAGGTTATAAAAAATTGGCGCCAAATGTTCGCGCCGAACTTCGTTAGCCATAGATAAAATAGTTCCAAAGATAATAGAGTTATCTCACAGATGTGACAATGTAGATTAAAAATATTTTACGAAAATAGACTTTAGGTTATAAGTGCAAGGGTTGTTTTTCTTTTTAAATGTTTTTGCGACAGATTTTGTAGGAAACGGAAATAGTATAGTGCAGATGTTTTTTAAAGTGACGTAATAGGGTGCTTATGTTATCTCTGATGTGTGAGCTTTTTGCGTATTTTGTGCTTAACTAACTAGTCTTTCTTCTTTTTCGTGTTTAAATGGTTAATAAATTACTTTCTAATTATATTTGATGACATCATCTATTTTATATTTAATATTGATGACGAATATGTCATAGAATAAAGATATTAGGTATCTACCTGTTAAATTAATTTTCTTCACGAGCCGGTATTCAGAAGTTAGAAGTTACTCTCTTAAAATAAATTTAATTTTATACGATGTTATAGTTTTTGTTAATTTGATATTTAAGTTATTATATTTCCATTTTATACCCATTCAGGTAATAATTTAAGTTTGTACTTAAATCATTAAATTATTTACTTTAACATTGTAATATCATATCGCATCAAAAATCCTTTGAGAATATTTTCACATTTGCCTCCACCGGGAATCGAACCCTCCACTGTAAGTCTAGCTCTATAAGCACTCTACCAAAGGAGAGATGATTGATAACGAAAAACATTAAACTGTACTTTAACTAAGTAAAATGTGTGTTTTATTTTCACTCATCGATGATTTCTAAGAAATTATTAGATATAATTTATAACAACTATTATTTTTACATTACAGATAACATTAGTTTTTATAAAACCATACTTTTATTAGTCATATGATTAATGGTTTTTAATTTTATTATCACAAACTAGCTGTGCTCCGCGGTTTTACCCGCACTGCTCTACTCCTGTTGGTCTTAGCGTGATGATATAATTATTTATAGCCTTATAGCCTTCCTCGATAAATGGGCTATCACAGTGAAATATTTTTCAAATCGGGCCGTGGTTCCTGAGATTAACGCGTTCAAACAAACAAACAAACTTTTCAACTTTATAATATTACCTAGTACCTACCTATCCTACTAATATGAGAAAGTTTGTGAGGATGGATGTATGTGTAATGTGTATGTGCAGTAGGTGTGTAGGTACCTATATCTCTTTCACGCAAATACTACAGAACCGATTACAACGAAATTTAGCACACATATAAAGGGTTACTTGGATTAACACATAGGATAGGTTTTATCCCGGAAATCCCACGGGAACGGGAACTATGCGGGTTTTACTTTGAAAACGCGGGCGAAGCCGCGGGCGGAAAGCTATAGTGGATCATAAATGTAAACTTCTTAGAACTCATTGTAATTTATATCAACAATATGTCAAAATAAATAATGACTTGTATGAATGCGAAATGTTATCTATAAAACTAATGGATCTATTTAAATTCAGTTTCTTTGAAGAGATTTATTATTTTAATTGTCAGCTGTTAAAATAAAAAGTACCTATTCTAAACTTTTAAGATTACTATAACCATATAGGTATTTACTTACGTAGGTACCTACCTATAGTTACATATTTTGTGTAGGTACGTTATAATAAGTAAATAGGTATCTGTATGCCACAATTACCTTATTATTAATTCAATAGCCTCTCGTCCCGGCTTTACCCAGGTTATATCAACATAACCTATGTATAGGTATATTATATGTCATTTAGGAAAAATGCCACTTTGTAAAGAATTTTTATAATATTTAGTTGCTTTCCTAATAGAGTAGAATAGGTAGGTAGAGTATTAGAGTAATTTTTAGTTTATGTTAATAATAACAATTACAAACAATTCAAAAGTTTTGTTCATAAACTTATTACAGAATTGAATAGAGTAAATTTTCATTTAACAGTGTAGGTATAGTGTGTATATCTGTTTATTTGGACTAAAAACATAATATTATTAATTGTTCCTATAATCCTTTACATACATTTTGTGAATAACAATAGCCAATAGGTACCTATTTAAATGGAGTACCGTCAAATTGGCCAACATTGCCCACAAGGGTATCTTTGCCCAAAGATCAATTCATAAGAAAAATTTTAAATTGCAAAAATACCTTTATACTTTGGCAACATTAATAGTATTTGGTGTAAAATAGGTTATATGTATGACAACACTGCCTATTGTGTGTGTCGCTAACTTAAATCACCAACTTGTTGTAACTCGTCGAATATCATGTGTGATTTTGCGGGCAAAAAATGGTGAAAATTCAAGTGATAGTTTGGGCATGCTAAAACACAGGTAATTATTACTCATAATATGTTATAAAATAATGTTTGAAGAGTGTTTTAATGCTATTATTACCACTGAAGGATGTTTTAAACAAAAGTTACAATGGTGGGCAAAATTACCCAATAATGTAGGGATCTATATTTGACAACATTGCCCACCATCAAAAAAAGCTTAGGGTTGGCACACTTCATATTACCACATAATTTGATACTTAATAATATTACTTCTATTCGGTTAATTTCGGAAAAATAAGCTTTATTTGGTCTCCCGGAAAGAACAATGGTAAATAAAGTTAAATTGCTGAATTTTAAGCACAACTGAAATGTAAAAATATGTTTATTTTTATTAAATAGTCACTGAACAATATTCTGTTTTGCTTTTTTTATCTTTTTATTGCCTACAACATAATCCTACTACGAAATATTTGCAGTAGGTAAAAGAAATCGGAAGTCATGCTCATTTTACTGAGATGTACCAACCCTAGGCTTTTTGGAAAGCGAAATGCGATTTGTATGAAAAATAGAAAAACACCTGGGTTACTTTGCCCAGCCGAATAAAGTCGGGAACCTTTCATGAAACTGCTTTGATTTTAAAGTAAACGACATCTTTACCAACATTTTTGAATTGGACTTTAATATAGTCTGGCTAGAGGTCATATTTACGTCAAAAATCGACGTGGGCAATGTTGGCAACAAGTGCAGATAACTTTACCCGCCCTCAAAAACAGACAAAAAATGAATAAAATGTTGAAGAATAATGAAATTTTCTACAGCAATATATGCACACGATCTAAGAAAAACATATGCTAACAGAAAATACTAACGTTGCCATAGAATTTTTTTGCGGAAATTGAAATTATTCATAAAAAGCGGGCAATGATGGCCAATATGACGGTACTTAGGTTAATTAGTAGTAGGGTTGTCTCATGTCTGGCCTACATCGTTTTGATATAGGTAGGTAATTGAAGACACAGAATTAGTAGGTATATTGTAATTTGTACCTACCTATAGTAGATTAGAAATTATGATTATAAATAGGTACCTTCCTATTACTTAGGTAGGTATACAAAATAAATATACCTACTTACCTAGAGCAACATCACTCGCTCTACAAACATGTTTTATGAAGATACTAATTGCAAAAGTAGGTATATACTTATAAAATATACCAGACCTATCAGGTTTCACAAGTAGGTAAATTCATCTTTTTGTAAATCGGTTAAGAAGACAACAAAAAGAGCTTTTTAGACACATAGAGCTACATATTTAAATATCTGTGTAGGAAACTGTTTTGTAGTATAAGAGGTAGGTAGTTGTTATTTTTAGTAATAATTTATTATGATAATTAAATATTGCAGAACAATTTTAGCTGAAATTAAACACCAATAAACACTTAAAAATTCCAACCTTCTTAACCTACCTAATACCTATAGATAGGAAGGTAGGTACATATCTACTGTAAAAACTGTGTTAAATAAAATATAATTTCAATTTACCTACTTATTTATAAAGTTTCACCAATAATTAATCCATATTCGAATACTCACAATTAGAATCCGAAAAGCAAAAGCCAATATCGAAATCAGACCACGATTAAAACCTAAAACATGAAAGATCAACAAAACTAGATTGCAGACCACAAAAGGACCGAAACATAAATCATACTCATTATATCTGAACAGGATTATTTTTTACCCAAGAAAATGTTCAAAAAAACATCAAAAGCCTGCGAGGGGGTCGCCATTTTGTGAGGGTCTATAACCGCGGGGCGGGAAAATGGGAAGCTTCCGACCAATCAGAACGCAGCATTCGATGAGGCGTTCTGCCAACCGACCAATCAGAAAGAGGGCCGGTTCACTCATGCGCTTTGGCGTCGATCCATAGAATTATACATATAGTACGGCAGTATGGGCTTGGCTTCTGCCGCGAGAGGGTGTGTTGCTCTTTTATTTTTTTTATTGATTTAAAAAAAAATGACGAAGTGCCTAAGAACGAAATAGTGTTAGTGTTCTTTGTGATAGTAGTAGAGTTTAATAGTATTAATAGCCCTATCTTTATAAATCGATTATAATAATTAGTGTTAAAACTGTGCTTTACGTCGAACCATTGTGGTGGTGTACAACGAAATAAGATAGAAAAAATAAATAAAAAAATTGTGCTGAAAAAAAACTTAACCCGAAACTGCGCGCGTGGTATTTGACATTAAACAGTGACTGGGTTTTTGGGGCCCGTGTGTTCAGACGCGGGTGGTAGGATCTGATATAGGGATGGTGATGGCCAGTGGTGGTGGCGGGATGGTGCAATCCCCGCCGGACATGCTGCACCATCACAATATCATGGACACCTCCTCCCATGTGGAGATGATGCCGAGTGAGTACTGAGAATATGATTTAAAACAAAAAAGTTTCAATGAAGCTCTCGGAAATATAGCAAGAACAAATTGGTCAAAGATAATTTGTGTTTATTTTGACAACTCTACTGTTATTTGTTTTCCTGTTAGCTGTAGAAATTAGAAAAAAATGTCGATTGTGTTAAAACACTTTAATTTTTAGTTTGTGAAAATTCCACTCGACACGGATATAGAGTCATTAAAATATATTCTAGGTATCTAATTAAAGGCATTTTCTAAAGCCATAAAATAAAAGATGCACATAATTTATGGAAAATTGTTGTATGTTTTACGACTTCCATTAAATATTTTAACGTGTGAAACATTTATATCAATCGGATGAAATATCCAATTAAAATCGATGCGATTAATTAATAATTAAAATTCCACATCCATCTTCATAAAATCCGAAGTGAAACTAATAACAATATTTTGTAAGGTATCCCGCATGACAAAATCGTGTAAAACCTAACGCCAAAGTTGTATCGGAGTGCAATCTGCTAATTCTGATAAAAATCTCGGAGCAGCTGATATATTTTGTTGAAAAAATTTCGATCACTATCTTTAAATAGCGGCTCCATGCCACCGGGACACTAACGTGTGATCTTATATTTAAAAGTGAAATAATGCAGCTCTTTGGTTTTGGAAATTGATGTATTTTTTATTGTTTTGATTTACACCATTTAATTTAAATCAAGTGAAGACGTTATTTTGTACATAGGTGATCTGTATGGTAGGTAGGTTTGCTAAAGATGATTTTTTGGGAATAAACGGGTTACTACTTACCTATTACTTCCACATAACTTAAAAACCAGTAGGTACACGCTGTGTTTTATTCCGACCAAAATTGCATCATATCTAGATATTTATTGTATTTCACAAACCTAACTAGAAAATTGCATACCTAAATGTATTTAAAACTATCTTTTTAAGTAGGTACTTATATCTAACACAAATCTAATGATCAAAAGTTGATATCAATTTCTATTATCAAATAGGTAAATAATTTTTAATACAAATAAAGTCTTATACACATTTACGCCTTTCATTATAAACATCAACATCTATCCAAAAAGAAACAAACATTTCCAATCAACAAATGGACCGTAACTTCTCTAAAACAATACTAATCAAAAATCCAAAATCCATCCAATCTCGAAGTTTAACCAATAAACGTAATGTTGGAGGGTTGATTGATTTATAAACGGGGGTCGTTTCAACCCCGCCATTATTTCTGCTAATGCAACCCCCGCGATTTGGGGTTACGTGATTTATTCCAGATTTTAACTTTGTATCGTGAATATTTTGTTCTTGCAAAATTATTAGGTAGAAATATATTTATTACATTCCTAGATATCCTACATAAATATATTATACGAATATAATTCCTAAATGTTTCACAAATTAATACAATTTCTTTTATAACTAAGGAGTTGTTATATTTTGCTTGGACGCGCTTAACTTTCTTTAGGTATACTTATCTATTATTAAAAACATAATTAAAGTCTATTAGACCATAAACAAGGTCTAGAACTAATCAATTAAAAACCTTAATAAAAAGTTGTTATTGCAATATCTTTTTAAAAATAAATGATGAAAGACAATACACACCTCTAGTTAGATAGGATAGACTCACGCAAATGTTTAACACTTTTTTCAGCCGTTTATCGAAACTTATAGGTAGGTATTATAGAAAGGAAATATCTATCTTTTTTGTTTGTTTGCTACAATTTTAATGAAAAACTGCTCATAAGTAATTACAATTAGTACTGTTTATCAGAAATCTACCTAATATTATTACATTACTCCGCGGTAAAGCTACCTTTACCGAGTAATGTAATAGGTTAACTAGTTTTCAGCGCATATTGTCATCCATAAATATATAAAAAAACTTTTTAAATATAAACTTAGGAAAAACCATAAAAATTAAAAAAAAAATTAAAGAATAGAAAAAAGAGGAACGATGCCTGAATCGAACCCGCGTCTTTTTGCCGGATCAACGCATAGCCGATAGTGATCATAATCAAATATTTTATATTCTGTAAAAATACTCTTTTAAAAAGCATTTGAATGCTTTAAAAATAAATATAAAAACCGTTAAAAAAATTCCAAGAGTAAAAAAAAAACTTTGCAACAAATTTCCCAGCCAGCTCTCGGCCTAACAGCTGTTAACACGGAGCATCGATCAAAATAATAGTTTAATTTAATTACAATTTATTTAGTTACATAATTATCCGTTTAACAGCAGGTGAAGTTGAGCCTTAAAAATATATACATGTAAAGAAGAAAGTATTTATGACTAGCTTTACGCCCGCGGCTTCGCCCGAGTTTTCAAAGAAAAACCCGCATAGTTCCTGTTCCCGTGGGATTTCCGGGATAAAACCTATCCTATGTGTTAATCCAAGTTACCCTCTATATGTATGCAAAATTTCATTGTAATTGGTTCAGTAGTAGGTACCTATTTGCGTGAAAGAGTAACAAACACACACACACACACACACACACATCCTCACAAACTTTCGGATTAATAATATTAGTAGGAAGTAGGATAATCATCATCACCGCAAAACAGATTCCTGCAGAGAAATTGAAAATAAATCATTTTATTTCATCGGATCAATTCTTTTTGGTGAAATTAGCACAAAGCTCTCAATTTTAAACTTTGACAATTCCTACTAAAGTAAACTGTACGTACCGGACTATAGTCCGGTTCGTATCACACCGCAAGAACATATTTATCTTATTTTAAAATAATAATTCAAGTAACTTCTACATAATATTTCTACCTGAATCATAACCTTACTTAGCCCTACACACCAAGGCTAAGTAAGCAAATATAGCCTATTAGGACGTCTTCAACTTTATGCGTAATACGCAAGTAAAAACTTAACTGTAAAGACCCGTGTAGGTATAGGTAGGTATATATATATTTTTTACCATAAAAAATATTACAAAAACTAAACTAAACACAGTTCTTTGGCATACCTAAATATGAAAAAATTAAATTTTAAATTCATATGATTTGAACTGAGAAACTACAATTATTTCTTGTCGGCTCCTCTCTGTGGCTGTTCAAACCGGAGGTAAATAGTTTTTTTGTACCTCGTAAAGCGCCTCTAAAATATTTCTAGTGATAAAGTCAATATTTAGGATTCAAGAACGAAGAAGAAATCTTAAACTAGTTCTTATGAGATAGGTATATGAATTATGTTGATACGACTACGTCTAGCTTAGAAAAGAATCTGAATAACTATAGATACGAGATAATAAATTCAATTTACCTATTCAGTATTTAAATCTAGGTATACTAATATTATATCTATACTAATATTATAAAGCTGAAGAGTTTGTTTGTTTGAACGCGCTAATCTCAGGAACTACTGGTCCGATTTGAAAAATTATTTCGGTGTTAGATAGCCCAATTATCGAGGAAGGCTATAGGCTATATATCATCACGCTAAGACCAACAGGAGCGGAGCCACGCGGGTGAAACCGCGGAGCGCAGCTAGTATTGTATGTATGTACCTATGTATTCGTCTAATTACGCCGTAAATTTAAAACGAAGGTAAAATAATTGTAGAAAAATATTTCCCATCATAATGTACCTACCATAAATAATATTACCACATAGGTAGGTAAATAAATATCAAACGGCCCTCGAATTTCTAAACATCGAACATAACGAAAAATCTAATATTTATTTACTTTCAAAATTACTCCCAAACGACACAAAACTTGTACTATGGAAAGTAGACAACGGATAAACATACATAAACATATATTTTAATATAAGCCTACCCAATATTAACATAAATGTATGATGTTAAAACTAAAATTTTAAACTGACTAATAAATTACATATACAAATACCCACTTTTTTATATTTCTTTCTCTTTCCCTCTCACAGACACATACACACAGGCATTCAAAGAAACAAATATATTGTAAAGTTTTTGCAGAAACTGATTTTCAAACCGGTGGCAGTTAAATTTCTATGTAAAATGATGATTTAAGAACGCGAATAAAGTCAAATCACCAATCAACTTGTAGTTGAT